>JAUJPO010057737.1:0-13854 GCA_032270745.1 Tiaropsis multicirrata
TTCTAAGTTTTCATTGATCTTTTTGGCCAAAACGTTAACATCTTGTGACTTGTGACTTTATGTTTGTATTGTTTGTATTGTTTTGATTTATATAAAGAAAAAAATGGAGACAGACAATGAGGGGGTTTGCAGAGGGCATGGTCCCTCCATTTTCTTTCAAAGAGAATAAAGTGAGAAGAGAAAAAATTAAAATCAGTCTAATATTGGGCCGTTTTTAAGCAAATCAGAGGGTTAAAATTCAAATTTTCTCCCGTCGGCGGAAACCATGGTTGCGCCTCCTTAGTCACTATGTTAATTCAACACATCCCTGCCCGTTGAAAAATGGAGAGAATCTACAAGATATTCAATGTGTATAAAAGAAGTTCTAGGAAATAGCGTGGTAGCAGGAGGCAGCTGTCCAACAGCGGAAGTTTTTCTATGGGGCAACGAAAAGGTAGAAGCGCTAGAAAGCTCTTCCAAACACTAATTTCGGTGATTCTTTTCCTTTTTAACCTCGCAAATAGCAGTCCTTAGCCTTAAATAAGAAGGAATTATATGTCGAAAATTTTTCGCGCTCGCTTCGCTCCCCTGTTTTTTCAAATTGATTTTCCTAGTAAAGGGGTAACAAATTGCAATTTTACAAATTCTCCCTCCCCGGTACTGGTTGAACCACCACGCCACTGCCGCTAGAGTACCATCAACCCAAAATAGTTACCTAACAATTTTCCTCATCCAGTGAAAGTTAAGAGTATAAATTTTGATCAACCCACTCAATTTTTAGAAAATATCTTGCACCTACCCCAGTGAATTTAAGGTTTTCCAAATGTTTTCCCCAGTGAATATTTATCACCCAGAGACAGGGGTGTTTTAATATTTTGATGATATCATGAAAGAATTACCGGTATTCCGGTATTTTGTACCCTCGGAAGCCCCCCACATAAAAGAACCAATCAAATTTCGCAAACTTCTTGTTTACAGTTCCAAATTTCGACATTTTTCTTAGCCGAGCAATATAGTAAAAAGGTCCAGCGACAAAGGATCAATTTTAGCCGAGGATTCGATTTCAGAATTCTCACTGCAGCCCAGTCACTTTATCAAAAATAAAAAAGTGGCTGGTGTGTCCTAGCTAGCCTTCATTTAGCGTTTAGAAAGTTCTTCCAGTTTTACATTTGACTTTAATTATAAAGAAAACAGACTTCATAAAGTTAGATAAAAATAAGAAGAAATCTTACTAGGAACTTGTAGTTAAGGGATGACTTGTCCAATTTAAATCCAATATTCAAATGCAAATCAAAATCAAATTCATCAGCCACGTTGACTTTTGTGCCAGTCGAGGTACTTCCTGCACTTTCAATCGAACCATTATACATACTCCCTCCTTCATCTTGAGATATTTTCTTCAATAATACTCCCAGGATATCTTCTTTCACCAATCGTTTTGATTGTTTTCGGTCCTCGCTTGAGGGTAGTACTACTATCTGGTAGTAAAGGAGTAGATCTTTTGAGGCTTGGCTTGTTATAGCCTCCCTGTGTTTTGATTTCTTGTGACATTCCAAACTATATTTATCTTGAAACCTTTTGTTGCATCCCACTTGATCGCATGCTGCACCTTTGTTGTCAAGTATAACTTTGTTATATTCTTTGTTGTGTTTTCTCAATGCTCTTTTGCCGGTGAAAGTTTTACTTCCACATTCTCGATGCTTGCAAGTCACTTTGGATGAAATTTCTTTAGTAACATTTTGCGTTTTTTTCGAGTGTTTCCTCTCCGGTATGTTTCCATAATGTTTCGCAGATTTGTGTTGATCAATGTCTTTTTCACCTCTGTACCTCCGTGACCTATTCATACATTGGGGGTGGTCACATGGTAAAACTTTTGGATGAATGTCTATGATATGTCTTTGAATATCCGGAAATTTGTCTTTGCAATATTGACATTTTTCTTTCGGACATTTCGGCATCTTGCCAAACGATACTGAAAGAAAAAGTATAAAAATTATAAAACCCCTGGCTGAAAAATCAAGAAAGTTTGGAAAAATGAATTAAAAAACCAAAAATTATCAGAGTTATGTACGTAATCTAACTTTACTATATAATCTTCAGCAAACGCGAAAATACATTGAAAGTCAAACCGTACATATCTAAGTAACTGTTTTGACGTCCATGCGACGTTTTTGACATTAAAAGAGGTTGTTTGGTCGTCAAACTGAAGTTCCGTGCTTTGAGTATTATTTACAACCTCCAATATCAGCTACTTCACAGACTTTAGTCTACATTTCTTCCCCGATGTTCTCTTTTTCAGTAGTTTTTTTTCAAAAGTGAAAGTAATTTCCAGCAAATATTATGCACAATCTTAAAAGGACCCGAATAATAGGGGGTCCTAATAAAAGAGGGGGGTCTGAATAAACGGGGGGGGGGTCCGAAAACAATGAAGAGAAACATCTTAGAGTGTAGCGAAATGGAGCTGTAGAAAATTCGAAAATGCGTAAAACATGGTCTACACTATGATATGTTGTTGACTACAAAAACATTCTTTCGAACAAATTTTTTTGAAAAAACATATGACAATTCGATAAAACCTGATTTACACCTTGATAAAGAGAGGGGGTCCTAATACAAATGCGGGCGGGGGGGGGGTCCGAAAATATTTACGAAAAAGAATAAGCGGGGAGCCGTTTATTCGGGTCCTTAGAGGCCTTAGAGTATGGAGCCTCGAAGATGTTTCTCCGTCTACTGAAGATGTAAATTTAATTAGTCAAAGAAATTACTGATGGCGATAGAAAAGGGTTTCTTTCAGCATAAGTCACCCAAACTTTGAATAATCCCATTTAAATATGTATATCAATAACAACTTACTTTAACCAGAGCAGAGAAAGGTTGCGTGCGTCCAAATCTACAACACTAGATATTCATACATGCAAGATGAACATCTTATGTGGGCCGCCTCTCATCTATCGTCTTATATTTCTCTTTTCATTCTCAAATTTCCAAGAAAAATAAAATTGGACATTGGACCAGTTTTGAACTATCTGTGTAAGGAACGTTCTAGAATTGTTCGTTTAAATTTTCCCTCAGATATTCTACTTTTTTATAAAGATGTTTTTTGCTTTCTGCGTGATAAGCAACTTTGAAAAGAAATCTGTGTAAACGTTTTAGAATTGTTCGTTTCAATTTTCTCTTACTGACGGTTTACATAGATTTAAACCTCTATTTTACATTTATCTATTACGTAAGTTCATCATCATCATTTATCATATTTTTTAGTATACTCTTTTTCTTTGTAAGAACAATTTAATAAGAACATCGAGCCTCATATTTGGTGGTAAATTTTACCAAAAACTATCAAGAACATAAATTTGAGCATAAAAATTTGACCAAGGGAAGCATGCATTTTAGGCATTATTTATCCGTGGGGCAATGTGAGAAAAGAATTTGAGATAATGTGGGTCACAATTAAGAACATTCGACCCTCTGCCGTTATCTACTGGTTCTTATTAAAAATATTCTTTTTTTTGTATAGCTCTAATTAGTCTGAAATCAAAGGCGATAAAACTGCCAATGAATAATTCAAAAAATAAATCCCTATAAAAATATGTAGCGTAAATCGATATTGATGATCTGACCATAAAATATTATACCTAGAATTCTATAAATTTCATGCACATTAAAAAAGTATGACTTAAAATTTGTTTGATGAGTATGTTTTGTGTATTCTGTATGATAGATTCGCATCTTGGTATAAACCAGTAGTACTATTTTGTATTTTGTATGATATAAGGTAAGAAAGTTTTGCGACCGCAGTTGAAGGCGACCCAAAGGTTCCCTTTTCGAATAGCTTTCTAGCCGAAGGCAAGGGGACACTCCTTTCCCTAGATTTCTCCACTTACCCTCGCTCTTATTCCTTAATACCGAGTGTCAAGCTAAACAGTAGCGAGTACCAGTTTTCAAGTCTTTGGTCAGGTTTTGGTTTGAACCGGCTGGGGGTTGAACTCACAACCTTGCGAACGGGAGTTGAACCACTAGACCACCTTCGTTGTATGATATACTCCGTCCGTTATATTAACTGAAATAATAATGTCACATAAGACCATAAGAGGACCAAGAGGTGATATTTAAAGTTTTTATAGATATAAAAATATTTCAGACGACCATTAAAATTATCAAGGAAATTTGAAGAGAAAAGGAATAACATCAAGCTCAGATTTCATTCAATTTTGGTCTATAAATCTTCAGCAACAGTGGGGGGCGTACGGATTATCGGTACTCGGTATTCCAACCAAGAATCGGTATCGGTAATTGAAACCTTTTTTGGTCGGTATTTCGGTACTTCTTGACAAAAAATCGATATTTCCGGATCTAAAACAATTTTTTCTTATCTGTTTTTCTTGGATGTTACCACTTTTCCCTGAGAAAAAAATCCTCTGAAATAGCCAGAATAAGCTTGTTTTAGTCAATATAGGAAGGCCCATTTTCAAAATTTTCTTCCCGTCGGCGCCAACCATGGATCGGTATATCGGGAATCCAAGCTCCCGTACGCCCTCCCCCAAAAGATAAAGGGATCGTATTCACATACATACATCAGTATGCAAAATGATTGTTCTTAGTAGTGGTAAAGAAGTGTCTTATTTTTCCCATTTTCCTATGTAGAGAAATTTATCACACATCAAGGATGCAACGTGTCTTCTGTGTGGCGTTCAGTGGTGATGCAAAATTCGTGCTCTCAGGGAGTGATGAAACAAACATCAGGTATGTATGGAACTGACAAAAAAAAAGATTTCATTTGACATTATTGGAAGTTTATCGTGGCTTGGATAAATCTCGTTTCAAAGCCAAATTCATTTCAAATTCAAAACAGAAACGCCCTGAAAAGCTGGATGTTTGGCACAACAAAACTAGTGGCAAACTTCCGGCCTTTTGGCATGTTTCAGCAGAAAAGATGACGTATCATAAATCATGGGCAATAAAATTATATTTTGGCGTTTAACGTGTTAAACTTTTTCAATATGTCCATCGCTGGGTCGACAAACTCAAGTGGCTTTCAATTGATCATATTTGACTTTAAACGATTTTAAACTTCCGAACTCTTTAATTAATACGGCACCTGGATTGTATTTTATAAGAAGAATCAATATTCTTGGAATATTTGATATATCTATGGCTATGAAAGTAAGTCAATTGGAGAGGCTGTCAGATCCCAGTGGCCTACCGCACAACTCAGTTTACCTGTTTTGTGATTTTACCTCATCCGTTGAGTCTTTTAAAAATACGTCAAAAAAGGGGTATCAAATTTACGCAATTAATTTCAAAATTGCACTCTTTTTAAGAGTTTTACGACTTTATGAATGGTTTATAATAGTTTGAAAAATAGTTTTCGTAAAATAGAAATCAATAACAGGAATAGCAGAAAAAATACGGCAATTTTTGGCAATTTTTCAAAAAGAAATTCCGTAAAATCATCGAAAAATGCCTAATTTGATACCCTTTTTTGACATATTTTTGCATTTTTTTAAAAATGATTTTTATTTAAAAAGCTTATAACTTGGTAAATACTGAACCGAATTTGAAAAGTTATAGCTCAAAATTTAAGTTAGATTTTCCTCTCTCTAATGAAATAAAAATATTAATCAAAACACAATTCTTCTGGCTCCAGGAGGCCGCAAAACAACGAAACTTTTTTCTGGGACACCCGGTACAACCTTTTGATTGTGAGGCAAGCGCTCTACCAACTGAGCCAACCGGTCGGCTTTAGACAGTAGTTAAGATGAAGATAAGAAAGAGACTCGCTTATCTTTAAATTGCACAACTTTTCTTTTCAGGTTATGGAAAGCAAACGCATCTGAACGACTTGGAGCTGTAAGTTTGTGAAAGTTTTTTTTGATGAGAAATTCAATTTAGAGATATGAAGTTTTGATGAAATAAATATTGGACACATTTTTGACCTAACTTAAACTTTAGAATGTTTTACTTAAAATTCGTGTGAAATCTCCAACACTTCAAAAACTTTCCTCTTTAAAAATCAAAAATGACTGTCAGTATAAGTACTAATAACCTGAGAATTCATGATATGCGTAAGTTAGCGTTACGTCATTTTTCATAGCGGAAACAGCCGAAAAACTGGAGTTTGTCACCTATTTTTGCAAAAAATCCGGAATTTACCCTCAATTTAGAGCTTGCGTCTTTAGTGTTTCCGTTTAAAAAAATTATGTATAATGCTAACTTACGCATATCATGAATATTGGATCAAACCTATATGTTTTTGGTGCACCCGGAACACTGTTAATGACATGTTTTCATTGTTATAGAGTAACCCACGGCAACGGCGAGCGATGAAATACAGTCAAAAGTTGAAAGATCAATATCAACATCATCCTGAAGTCCGAAAGATCATGAAGTAAGAACGTTTCCTCTATAAAGTTTGTTTTTGTTCTGTTGTGTTTTAGAGAGTGGTCCGGAAAGAAGACTAATTTATCGGACAAAACAATGTCAGACTAATTGTTCGTCGGACATAATTTTCGTCACCCACAAATATTTTCGTCACTTTTGTCCAAAAAACACAAATTTTAGCCTAAAAAACTTTTTTTTTTACTATTTTTTCGTCGGACTAAAATTTCGTCACTTTTGTCCGACATTTTTTTGTCCGATAAGGTACATTGACAAGGTCGTTCGGTCGATAGCTTGGCAGACTGAGAGAACATTTTCAGATGATTCATAAGGATATTACTATTTATTACTGATGAAACTGGTCTTTATTTCAAGAATTTGGTAGTATAACCATTTATAGATGAACCTAAAACAAACTTAAAATAAAACTTTAAAGAGTGGTCTCTGGGGAGAAGACAGCGTAGGTTGGCATACCGAGGCGGTTTTCAGCGGTTTCTAGTATCTGTTCCAGAAAAAAAATTTGCACGGGTATATCTTCAGCTTTTTCTCATAAGTTTGCGACCGCAGTCGAGGGCGACCCGAAAGCTCCCTTTTCGATAGCTATCTACCCAAAGGTAGGGGCGTCACTCCTTTCCCTGGATTTCTCCACTTACCCTCGCTCTTATCCCTTAATGTCGAGTGCCGGAGCAGGACAGCAGCGAGTACCAATTTTCACGTCTTTGGTCTGACCCGACTGGGAGTTGAACCCACAGCGAACGGGAGGTGGACGCTTTTTCTTATAATTTACCCCCAGACAGCAGTTTATGGATAATCGTTAATTTGACCCCAGATATCACAAATTTACACCTGGACACGAGTTATTTCATGTTATCGCCGAAAAACACACTCTCCGTCACATGTACAGGCCTGTAGCAACTGGGGGGCAGTTACCCCCCCCCCCAATAATTTTTTTTTTTGTTTAATTTATAAAAGATAAAAAAACGCGATAACTAGAGAGTGCACGAGGTAAGTCTAAGTTGTTTCTTTGATGTCTAACCAAGCGAATCACTATTACTATTGCTTAAAAATTGGGCCACCCTAAAAAAAACGTTTGTTTCCGGTCCGCGGCCGGGTGATTTTTTTTTTTTATTATTATTATTATGGTGATATTATGTATCATTTGATTTTTGCTATTCCTGAATGGTATAAATGTTCGAAAATAAGCTTTCAAAACTTTATAACCAATTCTGTCGGTTTTAAAGTCAATAATAAGGGGATTTGAGGCTTTGTCGAAAGAAAAATTTAAATGACTCGGATTTTGCAAAAAAAAAAATCCCGGGAGGAAGGATGGCCTTGTTTATATGACCAATTTGGTCTGTTTCGGTTTATTTCGGCACAATATTCTCTTCGATTGGAGTCCGTTTTAAAGACCTATTTTTCAAAACTTTCTGTGGTGGGGCCTCCTTAGATACTATATAACATACCCATTCTATCTTTAATGCCCCCCAAACCAAAAATGCTTGCTACAGGCCTGATGCACAATTTGTTCTGGAACTCCCCAATCCTATGAACCTGAAACATAAAAGTTCAGAAGTTTTTTTACGAAGAAAAGCCGTGTTTTTCTTCCACTGGTAGACACGCTTCTTTTATACAAGAATAGTGTTTTTCCATCGAGGGTGAGCATTATGATTATTTTTCTATTCGTTCTAAACAATAGACCTATTGTTTTAAATCCAAAATCTCACCCTGATATTCTAACAGAAACTATTCTTATAAGGAAAAGCCTGTAACTGTGTTTTCAATAACAAACATGACGGCTTCATTTCATTTCTACATCATATTTTCAAATACTACTTTATGATTTATTTTTTAGACATCGTCATTTACCGAAGTTGGTTTATAAAACAGCCAAAGAAAAGAAGGTTATGCTCGATTCAATCAAAAGAAAGTAAGTACACTTTTCATCCCTACCGACCGACAGACAATTACCTCGTCGAAATTTAAAGGTCCTCTATTTTTTTTAATATCAAGTTGACAAGCTTATGACCAAGTGGTTTTAGTTTATGTAAGGGGAATTGAATAAGTCAAAATTTGGAGAGGGGCAGCAGCACAAGAGAGGGGGGATTTTTTTTAAGTGCAAAAGAAAGATGGTGTGAAAATTATTTGTGGCGGATACAACCGCAGGGGAAAATTTGAGAAGATCTTGGGTCTACTTTAGTCAATAAGATACAAAAATTTATTAAAATTCAACTTTGGCTTTTTTTTACAGGGAGGAGAATGTACAACTCCATACAACACCGGGGAGCGTTCCAAAAGTTCCTGAACGAAAGAAACATATCGTTCGTGTACAAGAGTAAAGGAAAGAGAAACGCCAAAATCGTTTGGTTGGTTGGTTGGTTTTCACTTATTTGTGCTTGATGAACGTGGTCGAGATTAAGTATCGAAAAATATTAGCAAAATTGTTTGGATAGGAGGATTCCCTGATTCGATAAGAGGATTCCCTGATTGAATTAAAGAGATTCCCTGATTCGTATGATGAGAGCGTATGGTATTAAATCTGTGTATCATAGTAAAGATGACCTGGAAAATGATGGGTTTGGATTGAACTACCCTAAACTGTATACTGTATCATCTAATTCTGAGACATAAGGCGTAGATGAGTCTCAATTAACAAACGATTCCTGACATTACAGCCGCTCCTACGGCTGAATTTTTAAAATATATGATTAATTATGCAATTATGTTTTCTAGTAAATTTCTAGTAAAGAATTTCGGGTAGCAAACCAACTTTTCTATAACCTTTGCTACAATCTCGTACCCAGAGCCTGTTTCTCCGTTCTTTGACTTGCATGATGGCCATTTCGAAATGCTATCAAAATCGTAAAAAAATGGAGGATAGGACTGGGGACGAGTTTGCTTTTGCTAATAAATAGCTAATAGCGAGGTTACGCAAGGAGCTATTTATGACCTTAGACGCGTATGACCCAGCCTGTACATAATTTGTCTAAGCAAAACTTGTAAACAAAAATCTATGTACAGGCGCAACCTCGCTAATACCTACTTTTGCCCATGTTGGCTAAATGAGCTGAAAATCATTTTTCGATCTTAAGACTTTCCTTCAATAGGCAATCTGAGAGTCAATATTTTGAAAAGATTATTATCTAACCCAAAACAATTGTGAGTCCTTAAATAATAGAGTTTATTTCATTATGACTAGGATATTGTAAGACCTCGAGCTTTCTTATAAAAGATATTTACCCGGTTAAACTTTTTATAATGTGGGCCTTTTACAAAATGGACTACATTCGTATGTTAACACCGTTGCTTTGATTCCATTTTCTTGAGTATTTTTATTTAACTATTTTAAATTTTCAAAATGTTATAAATAATTAAAATTAAGGATAAAATATATTACATGGGTATGCTAAAATTGGTCACTGGGGACCTATTTTCTTAAGTCAGGGCGAATTTACTACTCATCAAAAATAATTACATCATATAGGGATAATCATTTGAAATGGATATTCCTTGGATACATCGGGAAATTAATATCCTTAGGTAATTAATCAAGGAACTAATTTAGTTCAAATAATTATTCCCAAGGGAGCCAATTCATCCCAAATTATTAATTTAATTCAAATAATTATTCCCAAGGGACCATATCGTTTCAAATAATTACTTTCAGAGTATCAATTAATTTCAAGTAATTATTCCCAAGGAACCAATTCGTTTCAAATAATTACTTTCAAAGCACCCATTAATTACAAGTAATTATTCCCAAGGGACCAATTCATCCCAAGTAAATAATTATTCCCAAGGGACCATATCGTTTCAAATTATTACTTTCAAAGCACCTATTAATTTCAAGTAATTATTCCCAAGGGACCAATTCGTTCCAAATAATCGGTCGAGGGAATAATTACTTAATATAAATAAGACTAAAAGAGAAATTGAAAAACAATATTTTTGAGTTTTTAGTTTGTTTTTATCTTATCCAATAAGTTACCGAACGAAAAACGAATACTTCATACCAAAATAATACATACTGTAGAAATTTAATTAATTTAAAAAAACTAAACAAGAAGAACCAGAAATAAAAGTCGCAGTATTACACCTCTTTTTTATAAGAACATTAAAATTCGAAGAAGCCTTCTAAATTATGTTTATTGGTTTCAAACCTCAAAATGTTCCAAATTTTTCTGACATTGAAGCCTCATGTTCTTATAAAAAAAGCGTGTACATACTACACGCCCCAAAAGTTCAGAATACTTGTAAAAATAAAACAGTTTTTAGTCTGGAACAAAAACATAAACAGAAATACGAATTATATACCCACACAAAAGTAATACATTTTTAATTGCATTGAAATTTCGCGGTCATTTTAATTTCACTGTCGAAGCCAAAATGCGAATTTAGCGGTTTTTACTCAAGAGAAAAAGTGTATTTCGCTGTGTTTTAGTGTATTTGGATTAATCACTCAAATTTTGCGGTTTTTTACAAAAAAAATGTATTTCGAAGCATTTTAATTTTTTGGACGAGCTCCAAATACTTTTTTCGTGACATTTTAATTTCACCGATTTTAGAACTCGACCGCGATAAGCGCGAAATTTTCATGCAATAAAGTAGTTGTTATGAAAAATACTAAACAAAAACACACAGTGTGCAGTCGATTATTCGTGATAAGTTGGACAGGACGCATGCTAAATTTCTCATACGATTGCTTTCAGGCAAAAAGCACATCGTTTCTCGGTCCTACTTATCCTGAATTTTCAGCTCGTTTCAATTATAATTTCTTTAACCGAAAAAAACGCTCAAGGGTTTTCAAAGCAAAGATAAGCTTTCTTTCGACCTGAATGAAAGATGAAAATGTCAAAAAGAAAATACAGTCTCGTCAAACTCCGAAAATCTATCACTTTCAAATGATAAATTTCAAGAAAGATCAAAGGCGACGGATACAGAAGAACGTACTCAAACATTTTGACGGAGAGCGTTGACTTCCAAATAAGGAATATGAGCAAAAGCAACACTCTCCTCCATCAAAAATCTTTAAGGAACTTCTGTATTCGACACTGAAGATTGTATAAAGTCAACAAACTATTACAGCAGGAATTGAGAAATTATGAAATATTATTTATTACAAAAATATCATTTGAATCTTTAAAATTTTATCTAAACGTATTATAAAAAAATTCGAAATCCTAAACAACTGTTACTACAATAACATATCCAAAGGAAAATTTATACCAAGAAAAAGTTACAGCCATTGCTATGAACTATAAGAATCTTTTCGAGCGAGTTGAATCACAACCTCGTTTCCAGGGCGAACCGTCGGTGGCCGCGCGGGAAAAATGAGAAATAGAGGAGGCCTAAGCGTCGTCTTTAATGTCAGAAAGCTTATCGCCCTGGGTACGAGGTTGGTTGAATCGACCTTTTGAATTGAAATAATGCCATTTCATACTTTATATTTCACGGTCTCAAATGAACTTCGATGTGAAATATCCCAGCTGACACACGTCCAAATAAGGTTCTGACGTTAGAACAACGTTGTTTCGACGTTAAAACAACGTTCTGTGCATGTTGGGATTTTACACTCGTCATTTACAACAAACAAATTACTAGACATTCATCCCTACATTCGACTTTATAAAAATATCTGGTTTTTTCATGTCATAATAAAAATGAAAACATTTTACGTAAAATTAAAATATAATCTTTTATAAGTTTTCATACCAATCTCATCGTGAACATCTTTGACGGTCGAAATTAAATGCTGAAAATAATGACATGATAGTATTTACTACTTAAAAATGTTCTACCAAAATTTTTGCCATTATTGTTCCTTGCCTTTTATGGAATGATATCATATGTTATCACCCACCCGTAAGCAAAACGCACTGTCGAATATTTTTAGATATTCGATAGTAATATTTGGCTTCTGCATTCCCTTCAGAGTCAAAAAAGGAAATGGCATATTGTAAAACCGGGACATGGGACCCCGGGACCTCTGAATTTGTAAAAGTGGGACCTCTGAATTTGTAAAAGTGGGACCTAGTGGAACTAGTGGAAAACGGTTATTCGGCCGTTATTCTCAGGCGAATCGTGATCCAACCAGGAGAGGTATGAACTTGAAATTTGTTGAGGACCTTCCTACCCATTATAGCCGCAAAAACATTTCCGCCTGAAAAGTGGTAGAAACCCCAGCCAATTATTTTTTTAAATCGGCCATTTTAGGCCGTTTTTTCCGCGAAAATTCTGGGGAGGGAAGTTGAGTTATATTATTTTTGACACTTGTGTGGTGTCATGCTATCTTGTGGGAAGCTGCATGCCAAAATTCAGCCCTCCGGCATGGCTGTGGCCTCAGCCATGGCTGCTGACGGCACTTTCATATTGCAGAATTGAGCCACTTTGGCTGCTTCTGGAGACTTCGCATGAAATTTTTTGGACCTAGAACCTCTTACGCGTGTTCAGCGTACTCGAAATGATAAGTGTCAAAGATTGAGAAAATCTTTTGACCCGGCTTTCAAATATGAAATTTCCAGTGATGACAATTGATTTACAGAACAACGATATAAGCAGATTTTAAAATCACACTCTTACAACTTGGTGAAAACGCCCTTAGCCCTTACTAAATTTGAAGTGTTTAGAATACATTAAAAATGTATTTAAAAACATTCTTCTCTTTAACCAGATCACCAGTTGGGAGTATTTGAAACACATTAAACCCGTATTCCATTTGTTTTGATTACGTATTCAGGACGTATTTAAAAACGACATTAAAATCGTATGAGATGTATTTGAATCGTATTTAAGAAAATGTATTAAATTGATATTTTTAAAAATGTATTTAAAATGTATTCGAAATTTTTAGTAAATATTGCCAATTATTTTTTTACGACAAAGTTATTGTTTTTTTTATTAAAAAAATTTGCAATTTTTTTGCTAACCATTCCGAAGTATATAACTTTCCAGGGAAACTTTCAGGTTCAGCATGGCTACGGCTATAACAGATCGGAAATTTACTTAAAAACGTTTTTCATTAGATATATTTAGAAAAACTTTAAAATTATTTTGTCGACAGTTTTAACCATATGTTGTACGCTGTCTAATTATAAATTCGACAACGCATGCGCTCTTGTGCGATCTGAAGTTTCTCAGTTGTATTTAAAATATATTTAGAATACAAAATTAAAAACAAAGAAAACAATAAAACACTTCCATTTCAAAAAGCGTATTTCAAACACATTCGATGACAGAATACATTTTAAATACATTCCTTGAAATTACGAAAATCTGATTGTATTTGAAACACATTTGAAATGCGGCAATTATTTTCTATTTTTCAAATGTATTCATAATGTATTTTAAAATGTGTATTTAACCCTTAGCACGCCCTAATTATTTTGAAAAAGCTAAAAAAATTCATCAATTTTTTCCGAAAAAGTATTTCTTCAAAGACAATTTCTCGACCAGGACAAATGATTTAGGTATCAACTTTGGTATCGTTGGAAAGCTCTTTTT
>JAUJPO010057748.1:0-13853 GCA_032270745.1 Tiaropsis multicirrata
TTGCGGTAGTTTAAAGTTGATAAGTAAAATAATTACTACAACTACAAAAATTTCTTATGAATTCAGATAATTTAGCGAAACTTTGGTTAATTTCTTAGATTCTCAGGCTGAAGATGTTCTTACGATGTTCTTATTTTTTCCCCAAATTTCAGCCTAAATAAATGTTCTTATAAACTGGGTTCTAATAAAAGAAAAAACGTGTATTTTATTTGTAATTATAAATTTTATAATTTTTCTTCAAAGGCACGAATTTTTTTCAAAGGCACGAACTTTTTTCAAAGGGACGAACCTTTTTCACAAGGCACGAACTTTTTCAAAAGGCAGAAACTTTTTCAAAAGGCACGAACTTTTTTTGCAAAGGCACGAAGGGCACGAAGGGCACGAAGGCACGCAAGGCACGAAAAAAAATCACACTCATTTAAATGTATGTCAAAATGATTTTTCTTGCTTTAAAATGTACTTTCAAAGTCGCGTATTCTTAGAGAGTATATTCTTATAAAAAATAGTGTACTTCATAGAAAATATTCCATGTAAAATCATCTAGTGTTTTTTCCCCAAACGACGAAGATTCTGCCTGAGGGCATCGTTTGCTCTCCTCAGCTCAGATTCATGAAAGCTTACTTTTTGCGCTTTCACATTTTTGGGAAGTGAAGTGTCTTGCTTGATTTTTTTGATGATTTCTTGCGTATCCTTAATTCTTTGTTTGTTTTTGGTTACAATGTCAGGTTCGTCCTTTTGCTGTTGAGCGCGTTTATTTCGCCACAATTTATCGACTTTTTGCGAGATTTGAGTTTTGGTATCAAGTGGGTTCGAACGACATTGTTCTTTTACTTGGGTGTTCCAGAACAAACGATACTCTTTTTCTTTTCCAGTCACCTGTTCAACCTCAGCGTCGTTGTATACTTTCACTCTCTTTATCTCCCACATTTCAGGACTTCTCAAAATAGGATTAGTCGTGGATTTTCTCTTTCTTATTTTGGGATCCTTCTCTTTAGGTTTAGGTGTGGAAATTTCATCGATTATCATGATTTCATTATCGCTATCCGTATCATCTAGCTTTTCTTCACTCAAACTTTTGACTTTATTTTGGATGCTTTCGATCACAATATGCGATGGTTCCGATTCACTCTGACAGATGTCGATTGTGGATGAATGTTTCGGCTCGATTGATTTCTCTATTATCTCTATAGAAATGAGAAGGTGTCCCAACTTATGTTCTTTTGAGACCAAAATGTTTTCACATTTAAAAACCTGTTCTTGTTTCAATGAAACTTCAATACCGTTATACGAAAAAACGAAGCTGGAATCCGGTAATATCTGTTCTTCGATTTTGCGACGTAACTCTGACAAATCATTATTTGGTCCAATACTAAGAACTAAACCAACACATTTACCATCCTTCAATACTTTACATGTATTCATTTTCGCAAGCAGTTTACGTACGTACTGATTGATCTCTATATACCGCAAAGTGTCAAGTGTTTAAAAACTGGTTTCCTTTGAGAGACAACTTACAACAAAACAAAAAATGAAAGAAGAAAAAAATGAAACAATAGCCTCAAGTCTTTATTTGAATTTTTAGCGTAACTTTGAAAAACAATAGTTTTTCAATAATAGCCATTGTTCATTGCACAGAAGGATTCTTGATTTTTTTTAACATCAAATAAACATTTAAATATTTTTGCAGTATACACAAAGACGATTCTATATTGAATATAAATATAGATAGAACATGAAACATTTTTCTTCTGAGTCATTTGGTTGATGGATTGACTCGTGCTCGCTGGACTGATTTGTATTGGAATTGTAGAATTAGAAGGAAGATTATTGGAAATTTAAGTGTTTGATATTTTTGTAGTCAGGATGATTTAGTTAGTTACTCCCAATTACACATTATACCAGATTTTACTTTTATGATGCTTAAACTTTTAAAGAACGCCCCCGGGGGGGGGGGGGTACTAGGGTTGGAGAATGTTGGGTATGTGCGGACCGGACCTCCGAAACCCGACCCTTAGAGAGACTAAATTTTGGCGAAAAAGTGACCCTTAGAGAGACAAAATTGGTGCATAAAGTGGCCCTTAGAGAGATAATCTCCTAAAATTTTCCTATCCTTAGAGAGATATTTTGACTTTTCGTGGTTTATGTACCCTTAGCCTGGGAATCCATGCTATGATTTCTTCTTTGATAAACTGATGGCGAAATGAATAGCATGGTTTGGGCTGCCAGTTTGAATTTCCCAACTCCAAATGACAGTTGATGAATTAGCCAATGAAAGTTTGTTTTAGTTTCTCTGTTCAAACTGCCTCAGAAAAAAACGCGATTTTTTATTGTTTACTCAATTTTATTTAGTGAGTGAGTCCTGGTTTTCTCAAGGTTTGAACCAATCAGAGCGCGGAAAAATGTGAGTCCAATATTGGACTCACAGCTCGAACCCGTCTTGTGTACATCAAATTATAAACAAACACACGACGGGTCTCCTGTCTAATGTACCCTTTGAGAGACTTTGGAAGGCAAAAATTCCGACCTCTTATTAGAGAGACCATTTGATTTGTTGTTTTTGTAACCCTTAGAGAACCCATTTGATTTGACCCAAAAGGAGTGAAGTTTTGTCAAGTTTCAATTTCAGTGAAATTTTAATAAACAGCCACCAGTTTTTTTCTCTTTTTTTAAATATTTATGCGCTAAAATTAATCTAACCTATTATTAGCCTTATTGTAGAGTAAAGTCTTTGTAGGTATAGAATACATGACGTCAGTTTTCATGTATCAATGCTTTACTTATTGTAAGACATATTTTCTCTATGTTCTCAAAATAAATAGCAGATAATAAATAGCTCGATTTAAAATCAGAGGAGATTCCTTTTAATTAGAAAACATTATCATCATTTTAGCATTCAGACACATTTTTCCCCTTCTTGATTTTGTTTTTTTTGACGTTATAGCTCCATTGTTCTGAAGTTTTTCCTTTCTTCTTGTAATTGGAGACACGGCACATAGAAACTTTTAATTTGAAAATTTTCAAATTAAAAATTAGTCTGGAGACCATGTTACAAAAATATTTTTATCCTGTTAAAATCCCAACAACTTCACTGAAATACTACTGTCTATCCTTTGATATTTTTTTTGAAACCATATAGACAGAGAAGCCGGGTCGCCCAGCTAATTAAAAATAAACTAATTTTCAAATAAATTTCGTATTGCCTCATCGAAAACAATATGAAAAGAAAAAATTAACTTAATTTTCGCCACATGTTCGGATTATGTGAACGGCTCGATTGTTCACGTGATTCGCACAAAAACTGCGAGATATCATATTTGAAAAGTCGAAAATTCCAACTTTAAAAAAAAACTACGTGACGCGTTTATAAAACGGCGTTTATAAATTCTTTTCCAGTTCGGTGTCATGTCTTGCTAATGGCTACTTAACAAAATTTTAGCCATATTTGTTATCCATAAAACTGGAGTCTTTGCTTAATTGGTCACAGGTGAAAAAAATCGTACTAATTATTTTCCTATGACTAAACGGTTTTACACTGTAGTGTATTTCAAATAAACGCTCCTTCTGGGGAGGGGCGTTTATTTGAAGGGGGCGTTTAGAGGCGTTTATTGAATAATTTTCCTTTTAGGAGGGGCGTTTATTCGAGGGGGCGTTTAATCGAAGTAATACGGCCTCCAGATTTTAGAATTAGCGCTGCAGGCGAAGACTTTTCTTCTCGGAATTACCAAAAGAGCTAAAAAAAATGCAAAAGTTGAGGAAATCTTTCCATTTTGTTTACGTTCCTCTTTGAATTCTTTTTTTCCATTACGATTTCTGACGTTTACACATTAACAAAGTATTTTCACTCATTTGTTCTTTTAGTTTTGAAAAACATCTTTGTGTTTTGTATTTTTTTTTCTCCCTCTCTCAAGTTGAGTCAAAACCTTTTTTTCTCAGTTTTGATAATTAGCAAAAAATGATTCTCTTGATAACTCCTGGAAAAGAAATAATTGGGTTTTTGAGTCAATTGGACTATGAAAGCACCTTGGAAATAGCAAGGAAAAAAATTGACCAAGAGCACAGCCTTTCAGGGTTCACTTTCCATCTTTTTGATATACCTATCAATCGTTCACAAGAATCACTTTACAAAATCAAGGAGATAGTTACTGACTCTTCCCAAAATGGTTTTCAAAAGCAGATAGTGTTGAAATTGAGCAAAGAGGGATCGCATCTACCTCCTTTTAAAGCAGTAGTAGAAACAACTCCAAAGTCGGCCTCCAGTGATCTTCTCCCGAAATCATTGAACTTTTCCTCAAAGAAAAAGAATGACATTGATTCCAATATCCCCGGACCATCAGCTATCAAAGAAACCAGTGTTGAATCAAATAAGCGACAAAAACCCATTCCTTATACTGAAGAAGATATTTTAAACGCGAGTGGGTTTTTAGAAAAGGAAAGAATGAGGCACTATAATGAAGTTATAGCTAAAATTGACAACGATCATAGACTTTATTCTTGGGGTGTGCAAGCGTGTGATGGACTTGTTGATACTATATGGACAAAAAAGAAATCTCTTCTCTTGGAGTTGGAAGCTGAAATTATACTTCAGCGTATTGAAAGTTTCGTTGATCTGGATAAAAATGACCTTGAAAAGGTGAAAAATTCAGGCAAAAAGTTGCGAAAAAGCTTGGAGCTTCTGCATAAAGTAATTACTGAAGTAGAGATGGTATATAGCCAACTCTGTCTTGGGGTTCAGAAAGATGAGACCAGCCGAAATCCATTGCAGATAGAGTTCAACGAAAAGTTTACCTGCCTTAAAGAAACCCAAGCAAATTTTGGGAAGAGAATAGAATTTATCCAAACCGAACTTCAGACAATAACAGAGAAATACGCCAAATCAAACGATGAGGAGGATGAAGATTCATTGCCACCTGTCGAATTGTCTACAGAGAGAATTGGAGAATTGTTAGTTGAAACCAATCTCGAAGAAAATGAGCTTGAAGGTAGTGAGAGCGAGGAAAACCAAGAAACATTTAGAGAAATTGCTGGAAAATAAGATTTTATTTTTTTAGACGATTCCCAATCCAGTCTGATCCAGTCATGATTTTGAAAGTAGTATGTAATAAATATCGTGGAAATGGGTTTTGTACAAACTATTTATACAATCTACAAAGAGTTAAGAAATATTTGAATCAATCTTTTTCTAATATGTACGACCTGTAGCGCCCATATCTTACGTTTTGCTCACATTTTGTAAAACATTTTTCAAAAATGTGGAGAGAAAATGTTGCGTCTAACACGGCCTTTATGTATTTGTGAATACAGTATTTGTGTTTTTACTTTTTTGTTTCATTTTATCTGCACATTTTATTCCTTTTCTTTTCGGCTTTATTTATTATATATGGCTTTTTTTTCAGCAAAGATCTTAATGCTCTGTAGTATCAAGAAAAAATTGAAATTAAAAATTAAAAATCCTGTAACTTAAAATGTTAAGTAATAAATGTTACTTTTGAGGATGAGTGGCGTCAAGAGTAAAAAGAATGGAAGTCTACCCGAATGGTATGTAAAACTATTTTGAAGAGTGTTTCGCCGAGATTTCAAAAATTCACTTTTTTCCATAAATTTATTTGACCGTTGAATGTTTGTTTTATAAGAACAGAAGAAAAATAAAAATAGCCGATTTTTGGAGAATAGTCCAGTCTCAGTTGAAATTTACTGCTTATACAGTGAGTCTGGAAAAAAGTGTGCAAAAGTTTATTTAAAATAAAATTAACAGAAGAAAAAGCAACAAAATATATACCTCATTAAAAAGGTTATAACTTTTAGGGACTTACCTTTATATAAATTTTAGTACACTTTTTTCCGGACACATTGTAAAAAAATTATTTACTACTTCTTATAAAGTGCGCGCGCTTGCTTCTTTTCCAGGATTAGGTTAAAATTATTTTTATCTCCGTTTCTAGGGTACCGTATCCAGAGCTTTCAATGGAATGGTATGTGACTCGTTCAAAATGCAATGAAACTAATGCCATCAACATACCCTATCCATCGCTTTCTATATCCGCCTACAGTAAAATTGGTGAACAAACGAAATCTCTTCTCCTAGATTGTGCTTTTCCGGAGCTTTCAAAAGATTTTTACCAGCGTCGTGGTGTGCTCTACCGAAAGAACCATAGCAGAACAAAGACAGAAAAATCTGGTCATACAGATTTAGATACAATTCGGATGAACATAAGCATCCTCATCAACAAAGAATCATCTACAACAAAAATGAAAGAACTTCTAGCAATTGACTCTGTCATCCAAAGATTTAGCGAAGACGGACCAATCGTCCTTGTACAAGACTTGATTAAAGTCTACAAGAAATGTAAAGCTGACCAAGAAAGCCAAGAAAATTCAAAATCATCTAAAGTTGCTCCTGCTAGCTTTTTGAAAACACTTCAAAAGTTTGGCGCGTTTCGTTCAATCGAAATATTCGGAAGAACATTCACAATCTTATCTAAAAACCTCAACATTTCGAAACTGTCGGAAATTCTGAAAACGATACCTCAGGACACGTTGACTTCGGAAATAAATAATTCAATCACAAATAAAGTTGGGGACATTTTCCAAGGTGCAATAAAGTTGGCATCATCCAAGAATGATAGAGATCTCATCAAAGGTTAGTTTTTCATTCTAAGAAATCAGAACTTCTACGCCTTTATAACTTAAAAGGATCGGCTTCTCTCCCTTTATAATATAACCGTATAAATGCTTTAAGGTTCTATCCATACAATCAAAAACAAAACAAAAAAGGCTTAGTGAATTTGCAAGTAGTGTTTCAAATTAAAGGGAGGGGCCATGGAGGCACTACACGCTTTTCTTTTTATAAGAATATACTCTATAAGAATATTCATGATGAAATTGGCCAAAAAATTAAGAATACGCTAAGAATATCAGCATCATGGAATTTAGCAACTGAACCTTAGAATGCCACTTTTTAGAGTATTTTTAACTGTAAATTGCTATTTTCCTCCAGTAAGGCTCTATTTTTTTTTTAAATGCCATTTATTTGCTTCAGGTATGTATTGCATGCTAAATCTAAGTTGAATTTGGGTCCTAACCTAAGAATACCGTAAGAATATTTTAGGATGATTTTCCCCAAAAAGTTAAGAATATCCATGATGAAATGAAAAAACACCATTCTTATAAAAAAAAAAGCGTGTATTTTCACTTCTTTCAGACGTGTTTCTCAACCAAAACTCGAGCCAAAAATGTCAACAAAAAAAAGATAAATGTTTCAGACCCTGAAATTATAAATCACACTCTACTGTATGTGTTTTACCTTAATATTGAATTGAGTATCAGACTAAAACACCTGTCTAGACCTAATTTTTGAAAGGGTTTTTTTCGGGAAGAGCTAAAGAAATAAATTAGGAGGACTATAAAAGGAGGATTGCTGTACGTACTAGTTTCCACAAAAAACATGATTTCATTTTACAGGGTTGTTTGCTAACGCTACAAGTGCAAAGTTTACAGCATCATTACTTGGTTTGAAAAATAAGACAGCGATTGTCGCATCAAAATACGCCTTAGCCGAAAAGGTAAACACGTGGGACGAAATTGAAAAATCAACCTGGAAAACTGTCGTAGAAGGGGTTGGAAAAGAATTGGAGCCTGGTAAACAGCGTCGTTTATGGAAGAAGATATGTTTACAGCGTTATCGTGAAACACAAAGACGTCAGAACGAGAACAGGGGCAGGAAACTCAAAGTGCATGAGTTCCCGGAGCTTTCACGCGTAATGGAACAAATATTCCAGGTAAGAGTCTTTATTTTTACTTGCTTCAATCAATTTAAATTGAAAACTTACCTGATCTGGTTGGAAGTTTTTAAAAGCTGAGGTTTTTTTTTCATGCTCGCTCTTTTGGTTACGTGATCAAAACATTTAGACATTAATAGATTTTAGAAAGTTTTGACTAAGCTAAGATAGAATTAGAATAGAGGTTAAAGTTCATGAAACTTCCGATATTGAATTTGTTAAAACTTTTCGTAATTTATGACTCTTTGGTGAATCTCTTTTGAAATTTCGTATAATAGGATGTATAATGATACACTCTCTTTTTCTATAAGAACAATTTTATTAGAACAATGAGGCTCAAAAATGCCAAAAAATAAGAACAATTTAAGAACAACTCTCAGGCTGGAACAACTGAATTTTAACCAAATCAGGGGTTAAAGTAAGAAAAAATATGGTATTAGACAAGAAAACCCAAAATTTGCCCTAAAAATAAGAACAGAATAAGAACAATATGAAGCTGAAAGTGCTAAAAAAATACGAACAGCTGAGCCTCAACAAAAATTTACTGGTTCTTATAAAAAAAGAGTGTATGGCTTTAAGATATTGGTCATTTTAAAGGCTTGCTCTTAGCAATTGGGTAGCTAACAAAAATATGTATATTCTTTTAGGTGATATGATCATTTTCCTTCAAAAATACATAACTAGTCTGATCTTAACTTTAACATTTTGGTTGCTTACAAAAAAATTTCATTTTCCTTCAAAAATACAAAGTCAGTTCTTGACTTGAACAACTTAGCTGCTTACGTATAATCTGTATCTTAGATCATATAATGATTTTCTTCCAAAAATACTTGACTTTATATGTTTAGATGATACGATGATTATAATCATTTTCCTTCAAGAATACAAAGTCATGTCTTGACTCTTAATAAATAACTCATTGCCTACAAAAATGTGTATTTAAGATGATACAATAATTTTCCTTCAACAGATCTTGGCTTTACTTTAAAATGGTTGTTTATCTCAGAAACACAAACAAACAAATTTTTGTGAGCAACACAGTTTCTAAAGTCAGGAACTGACCTTGTATTTTTGAAGGAAAATGATTAGATCATCTATGATGCAGTTTCTCTGTTTTTAACAAAGTTGCCTAAGTCAAGAACTGACTTTGTATTTTTGAAGGAAAATGATTAAATCATCTATAAAGAAGATTCTTTGTAAACAACCAAGTTGCTAAAGTTTGAAGGAAAATGGTTATAACATTATTTATGATGCATTTATTAGTAAGCAACCAAGCTGCTAAAGTTAAGATCTGACTTTCAAATAGAAAAAAAAATGCTATTGGCAATGTATGACTTCCTATTTTTGAAGGCAAAATAGTGTATGTATTTTCGAAGGAAAATGATTGTATCATCTTCTGGCTACTTTGTATTTTTGAAGGAAAATGATTACATCATATAAAATGATCTTGGATAATGTAATGATTTTCCTTCAAAAATACATACAATATTTTGCCTTCAAAAATACAAAGTCATACATTGCCAATAGCAGTTTTTTTCCTATTTGAATCAAAAATACACAATTTCTATTTGATTGAAAGTGGTTGTCCAAAGAGTCTATCAATAACTCTTAAAAGCAATATCTTCTTGTATAACACACAATTCACCAAGATTTTCCAAAGAAAGTAAAAAAAGTCCTTGAAAAAACAGAAGTAGCTTTTTTATATATATGTATTGCCTTGATCTTGTCCAGTATATTTCAAAGAAGTCTTTTTATCTTTTTTATTATAGTCTGGTGACAAGGGCATTGGAGGAGGTCTTGAAAGTCACCCTAGACTTACATGTGAAACCATGTATCGATCATCTGATAACGCACTGTTCATGCCTGCTGCGAGGAAGATTCTATTGGAATTTGCCCCTCCAAATTTTATGATTTCCCTCTCAAGCTGTTATAACTACACAAATAGCTACCGCGTTAACTCAAGACAGGCAAAGCAACATCATCATGGTCGGGATATTAACGCAAATATATGTCTGAAGAAATCAACCCGAACGCAAGTTTCTAAAGTTGTCGTAAATTTGCACTGGACAACAAAGAATGTTAACCTGTGCTTGGAACAAGCAGAATCTAGACCACAAGATCATATCATCGATTCACGCGATGCAAAAACATCTGTACCTGGTAAGCTACTGTTTTACCATAAAAGTGGTTGGTTTCACTTTACCTGATAGGTTCTTCGGTCCTAAACAATACCTCTGTTCAAACATTTAACCTTCTTTTTTGGACAAATGGATTAGATATTTTCTTTGATTGCCCGAAACTTTTCATCAGAATAGTATAATAACTATTTTCAAGAAGATTAATGCTAAGGCTTCATTAATATATTGTTTCTATTTGCGTACACATGTTACGGCAAAATTTTTATTCATTTTTCCTCGCAATCATCTAATATGCATCACGACTTTAAACTTCAAGTGTAAAGAAAAAAGTTGGAATAAAAAATTGTACAAATTTATCTAGAAAGGAAATATTAACTTATATCCGTACATTTCTTTTAACAGGAGACATTCAACCTGTCCAGCTCCCTGGAAGATCATGGGCGCCTATCGAGGTCGAAGATCATTCTTATGACCAAAGCCGTGACAATGCGGTGTATCCAATGACGCATCTTTTAATCGATGTCGAAAAATTCAAGGATCAGCAAACATCTGATGGATACATCGATAGAGTTGTCGTCCGTAGTGGAACACCAGTTGCCTTTGTCTACACAGCCTTCTTTGAGAAGGAAACAACATTTAACGCGTTAAATGAATTTTTCCGACTAACCATTTTGCCTCAACTCGATGACCTTTTAAGGAACAAAAACACTGGCAAAATAAGGGACAGTCTTACCTTTATCGTCGATAACGGCCATGGAGAAGACCCAGACTCCCCGTTGACAAAAATGTGTATGGTTAGGCTGTTATTATCCCTCCAATTAAAACGTATCTCACAAAGATCTTTTGCGGAATATCACTCAAAACGAAATTTCGTTGAGAGAGTGCACGCAGCCGAGAACAGAGTGCTGTATAGTCACGGCCCGTTCGTCAGTAAACAAATTCACGAAAATGCGGCCCTGGGATCAGCTGAACACAAAGAGAACATGAATAAAATGGCATCTGATGTAATAGACTGCCTAAAACAAGCAAAGTTCAATGGCAAATATGTTTTAGCTGTGAGAGGTGCCGAAGAAGAGAAGGTCTTCAATGATGAGGACAAACTCAGACAGTTCCTGGCTCTATCGGAAGAAAATAAAGCTTCTTGCGGATGGACGTATGTTCCCGGAAAGAATGCATTGGTGAATGATCTAGTAAAAGTGTGGGGATTCCGCAGTTCAAGAAGGCGATACTATGATGACTACATCTTGGTAAACAACCTCGACGGAAAGATCATGTCATGGCTGGATAAATACTCCACAACGATTCAGAATCCAAAGTTGGTGAAGACACCGATCTGTGAGCTCCAGCCAATCCCAGATTATTTACGCTGGTATGAGTCTGGCGGAGAAGTTCATTACCTTACTACCGAGGAAACGAAAATGGTCACCGAAAGAGTTGCGGCACTTCAGATTAAAGCTGGAGTGTTCCTTCCTGATAAGCTGTTTCTTAACTTTCATCAAATTTCACCTCATATTTCAGATGGATTTCTTCAAGAAATTTCGCTCTTGTGTTGGACCCCTTTCGAGTTAACGAAAAAGCGATTTGAAGAACTCAATCAAAAGATGAAGAAAGATCTGGAGGACAGTATGGAACGTGCGAGATGGTCAAAACACTCTCTATTTAATCTAACTGTCGATCAATTGAGAGACAGATGTCGAAAAAACAAGATTTGCCATAAAGGTAATTTTTTTTGTTGTTGATCAAAACTTGAATTTATCGTTCTAAAATTTAAGAAACTAAAAAGATCCAGTCACTCAATAGGTGGAATTTTTAACAAGATGGAGAAATACTTTAGCTTTAAACCCATTACATGTCAATGGCATCATATGAGATTACCTATTGTTGCGGTCCTGTACCGGTAGGTCTTGATCTGGGAACACCGCGACCCATGCCGCCCTAATAACGTGAAAATCTAGTTCAAAACAATTGAAAATTAGCACGGTCGGCCGGACTTCTTTCCCCTTTTATAATCGGCCAAATGTTTTAACCTCGACATAAAAACTCGAGGAACCTCATCCCTTTTAATTTTGAAGAATTGAACTTATTTTCAATCATCAGACTAATAATGATAAACGTCCCAAATCACTTTTTGTCGATTTCTTTTCTTTCAGGAATTAAACACGAGCTAATCGAGCGAATCGCAGATTTCGAACGCATCAAAACTCCCAAAGATGCAAGCGTCCCAGCTTTAAAAAGCTTGCCGTTGAAGTTGGCTGAAATACAAAAGCTTCCTATCTACGTAATGAAGAAAATTTTATTCGATAAAGGTTTTTGCAGCCTTGGGATAAAAGATGAATTGGCGCTCCGCCTCTACCTTTTGAGAAATGGTAGATGTTCTATCATTGGTTACCATGTGCGGAAATCTGTGGAAAACGTCATTTCTATTGCTGAAAAAATCATCCATCAGCTGCTTACCGCTAATTTGACCAACCGAATCCAACGTCGAAGATCGTTTGCTACTCCCGGGCAAGTGCAATCTCGTTTACCAGTACCAGCTCATATCGCAAATGTTCAAGATCTCATAAAACTGTTCGGTAACTTAAAACATTTTTTGAAAATACCTAACAGCAATGGTGGTTCAGAAGAAAACAGAGGTTCTATCGAAACGATCGACGCATTTTTCTCCGAAGTAGATGAACGAGAGAAGTACTTTGAAATCGGTGCACTAGTGAAAGTAAAGTGGTCAAACGATCAATTAGGTATTGGTTGGAAGTCTGGTTGGTATACCGCAACAGTCCAATCATCTGATATGGATAACGATTTGATACACATAGTATATCATTCGCAGAAAGATCTCGTTTATCCAATGGAAGTCACACCAAGCATTTCATCTGGAAAGATTAAACTTGTGAAGAAAAACTGAGACATTTTTTTGTAAATTCAAATTTTCCTTTTATTCATATACGTATTCATATACCGTACTTTCAGTTTGGCAATAACGAAAAAGAATCAACACTTCGGGAAAAACCTAAAATAATTTGAGAGAACTTTCTTCCGACATCAATTTTATTCAAAAAACAAACAATGAAAGAAACTATTCTTCCCATTTCCGTAATACTTCGAATAAACGTCCCTCCTAAAAGAAAAATTATTCAATAAACGGCTCTCTATTAAACGCCCCCTTCGAATAAACCCCCTTCCCAGAAGGGGCGTTTATTTGAGACTTAAAATTTTATTGAATAGCCATTTAGCAAGACATCAATTCTTCAATTCTTCAAAAACATGACAGCAGACAGCCCCCTTTTTTAAACGCCCTTTCTAAAATCATTAAATGGGGCGTTTATCCGATAATTGTTTACTTTCTTCGTTCTGAATATGGTCTAGAAATAATAGATTTTAAAATTCAGGGGGTCCCAAACATATCCAGGGGGTCTGCGATAACATACATAGGTCTCCAGAGGGATATCCAGGGGGTCAAGGACACAGTGCACGGATATCCAGGGGGTTGAGGGCATTGTACATGGATATCCAGGGGGTGATAGCATGATAAATGGATATCCAGGGGGTGAGGGAATGATACATGGATATTCAGGGGGCGAGGGCATGATACATGGATATCCAGGGGGTCAAGGACATGATACATGGATATCCGGGGGTAGAAGACATGGTACATGGATATCCAGGGGGTCTAGAATACAGTGCACGGATATCCAGGGGGTTCAAGACATAACACACGGATCCAGGGGTCGAGGACATGGTACATGGATATCCAGGGGGTCTACAGCACGATACACGAATATCCAGGGGGTTCTAAGGCTCGAAAAATCTATATCCTCAACCGGGGGGGTACGGACTATTTCTGGAAGAGCCCTCCCGGTACGCTATATGACACAGGCAAAAATTATTTTCCTAAATTGAACATAAAATTTTACAATCACTTGAGTTTTTGGACAGTGAAGAC
>JAUJPO010057759.1:0-13849 GCA_032270745.1 Tiaropsis multicirrata
GAAAGAGATTTGATGTTTTTACTTTGTATTTCTAACGACTAGTTGGCTCATTTCGTCTCCTCTTTTCACAAACCCTGTAGAAACCAAGACATTATATCACTTACTTCCTTTTTTGTTTCTTTCGTCCTATCCTGGTTTCTACATATAAACGGTTTAAACCGTTTTTTACTGATAACCTTTTTGCAACAGGCTTTTTAGTTTGTAGAGAAATCTTGTGTTGCAATATAACGCAATCCAGTCTTCCTGAAGATTGGTGGCCCTATTTAACAATTAGCAAATCAAGACTGATCACTCTTCAATAGTCTTCTTGCTTTTGTTACTGCGTTTTATTAATTGGACCAAAGCTTGAAATATGGTTTGTTAAATAACAAAAGAATTGAAAAATATTGCAAGAAGCACCGTATTTTCAGAATCTTTAAAAGGTTTTTTTTAGAAATGGGTTGGTCTTACGAAAACAGATTTTCGTTCGTTTATTTTAGTTACAAACAGCAAATAAATTTTGAAACAGAGTTAAATGTGGTATAAAATTTTCTTTTTTCAATTTTTTTTTCTTATCTTGAGAAAAAAAATCAAAGAAAAAGTGGTTCTGAAGTATAGGTCGTCTTTGCCACCAAGTGCGAATTAAAGGGAGTCCTGTCTTATTCATACCTTTTCTTGTCCGTGTGCAATAGTATCTTTTGTGAAAAAAGGAAGTGCTTCAAAACCTACACGTTTTTTTATAAGAACAAACCATATGATAAGAACATAAAGCTTCGAGCACTAAATTGTTAAGAACATGTTAAGAACATCTAAAGTCTTCTAAGTGAAGAGAATTGCTTCTAAGCAGCTGAAGTAATTCCTTTTTAGTAGAGTTAAAAACACGTTAAGAACATTTTAAGATTAGATTCCAGAAAAGTTAAGAACAAGCAAAGGCTTATAATTATACAATGTTCTAATACAAAAACGTGTCTAAAAAGAATAAATTAATGGAAAATTTCTCTTTCTATTTCTATTTGAAGCTTTGGATGGATGAGGCACATTTCATAAAAATAAGAATTCATTCAAACATTAAATCAAAGGTAATTTGCGTGTGGCGCCTACCTTGCCACCTGAAGACTTACAAAATATCTTCAGGTTCAGAAGAACCAACCTCGTCCCCAGGGTATCTGCGCTACACGTTTTTTTATAAGAACATTAAAATTCGAAGAAGCCTTCTAATGCTCTTAGCTTTTTTGGTTTCAAGCCTTAAAATGTTCTTGAAGTGTTCTTAATTAAGTCAATCAAAAATAAAAATAAAGGATCTTATTTCTTTACTCTTGTTTCTCCAAAGCCTCCAAATGTTCTTAACATGTTCTTAATTTTTTGACCTCGTTCTTATATACTTTGTTCTTATTAAAAACGTTTTATGTATACAGCAGAAGTATAATCTCTAAAAATCATCTTTGTAACATCCATCCCCCACACCCACACCCACACACACACACACCGCACATCTCTTCGGTGATGCAACGTTGAAACAATGAAGTTCAAAAAATACGAAGATTGGTCGTCGTTTTTTTTTAAATATACTGTAGTTCTTGAAAAAGTACTTTGACATAACTCCAGCACAGAAGTAAAGAACAAATTCCTGACCTTTCAAACACTATGTATGGCTGTAGATCATAAACGTCAAAACTAAAAACATTTTGATGTTTTTTGAAGAATTGAGGAAAATAACAATCTGTCTCCACACTACAGTATGTCAAAAAATAATATCGATAGGAAAATACTATGATCCTTTATAGCCTTGTCTGATTTTAAAGGAATGACTTTGTAAATTGTTCATAGTAAGACAAATTTCGAATCATTCTGTATGTGTGCTTTCAAAGTTGTTTTTCCAAATTCATTTCGAGAAAAGAATTTAACTAGTGCGGAATAATTGAACCTAGGGGCAAGTTGAAGATAGGAAACGAATGAAAATGATTTAGAGAGAGAAAAAGCAAGGTAACGTTTGGTTTGGTGAAATATTGAAATATTGAAAAATGAATATTTTTTTCATTAAAAATGTGAATGAAGTAAAGACTTAATCAAATACAATGGATTGTTTGTAACGTTTTTGATTAAAAATGTTTTCAAACAATCAAATTGATAGTTTCTCAATCAAAAGTTTTGCTTTTTTAGGGCTCTTAAGTGTAAATTAAGTGAAGACTGAATATAAGAAGATAAAAGAATGTTCACAATAAAATTTCTTCTTTTTCAGAAGATTTCCTCACCGACCACGTCCTTATTTTAAGTTATTGAAAACCTCAAATATTAATCTCATGTAATGGAGATTTTTCCTCAATTTTGTTTCTTCTTTTAAAAGGAAAGAGCCAAAGTGTTATATCAAAGATACTTCGAAAGTAAAATGCCCCTAAACTATGAATAAGTCTCTGAATAGAAAATTGACCGATATTTGTTTCAAAGCCTTATTAGGAATACACTCTCTTTTATAAGAACCAGTAAATTTTGGACGAGGCTCGGATGTTCTTAACTTTGATCCACAAATTTCCCACTCAACCCCATCCTTAAACATATGCCTAAAATGCTTCTCAAATGCCCATACTCAATTTGTAAGTTCTTCATAGTTTTTAGAAAAACAATTCCACCGCATCTGAGGCTCGATGTTCTTATAAACTAGGTTCTAATAAAAGAATTCCCATACTCAAAAATTGTGAGGTCTTCATAGTTTTTGATAAAATTTACCACCAAAACTGAGGCTTGGTGTTTTTATAAAACAAAAGAGTGTGCTAAGAATAAAGTGAAAATAGTGAAGAAGATATGACTCATACTTGTCAGAAGAAAATTCAAAAATAAGATTAAAGTAACCTGTACGCATCTCACTTACTCAGGCCGATATCTGTACGAAATACAAAGCATAGTTTGATACAGGATAAGCCAAAAACCGAACATCTAAAAAAGAAAAACGAGGAAAAAAGCCGTTTCAAAAAGTGGATATCATCATTTCCGAGTGGTTGGAAGCAGTTGGTCAAGGTGAACCAATCGAAATTGAATTTGGACAATGTAATGAGTGGAATACCACAAAGAAGTGTTTTGGGACCTTTGCTTTCTTGTACATAAATGATCTGCCTGACAAAGTTATATCAGCTCTATTACTTTTCGCAGTGGTTTCTTGAGATGCCACCTTTTTGCTCTTCAGGGAGTAGATTGAAGGTGTTGCGATGGGACTTGGATAGCATTCATTGGTTCCTGATGAACAGAAAATGGATAATAAAATCTTGACGGAGAGTTTTAACTTCCATATAAGGGAATAATATAAGCAAAAACAACACTCCCCTCCGTCATAATATCCTTCTGTATCCGCTACTGCATGCCAAAATAATTCAAAAATCGCTGACGAGAAAAAATAAACGAAATACCGTCAGGTTTCCTAATCCTGTCATACCTTTCAAAACACTTTCAAAAGAATACAAGGTCTGCATAGTATTTATACATTATGACAAACCAATCTATAACATCAGGTTCTGGTTGAAAAAAAGTAGGTCAGGGTTAGGCAACCTGATGGTACAATATATAACACGCTTTTTTATTATAAGAATGTACATTTGAAATTGTCTCTTTCAATTAAATTTTTTATATCACTCATTTAACATTATTCACACTGATAAGGCTGATGATAAAAACTTGTAAGAATATGTTAAGAATATCTTAGAGTTTCACCTACAGTACTATAACCAGTAATCAAGTTTAATGTAATCACGACGCAACCTATCAATCAAAGTTCTTCTTTTGTATTCCTTCCATTATATTTTAATAGTTTTAATTACTGTTTTATTATCTAAAATTTAAAAATATTGTTTTTAGCCTTATACTACATTAAAACTTTTAGAATACCCCCTAACATCTCCAATATAGAAGTGAAATCATGCAATTAAAAGATCCGGGGGTGTCATACCGGGGATGTGCCAGGATACCTTTTTCTACGAAAATTGAAAATCCCTCCCTCATAGGGTCCTTTTTTGAAAATTTGAGAAAAAAATGGAAATTTTGAAAATTGAATCCCATTCAGGGTCCCCTTTTTCACGATTTTTGGCAAAATATCACCAAAAGTTATCCTATGTAGGGTCCATTTTTCAAAGCCCAGCGGCACGCCCCCGTCGGACCATAAGGTCATTACCCCTTCCCCCCCCCCACCCCCGGGGAAAAGATAAGATCACAAACTAAATAGTATTTTTCCTGGATTTGTTATGTTATGTTTTTAATTTTTAAATTTCAAACTATAATACAGATTTTAGTTTTTATATTTACAAAAAGTATTAAATACTCATGAACAGACAGACAGACAGACACGCAACGTTATTCCAACGTAGAAACAACATTCCGTGCCTACTGGGAGAGCTTTCTGAGCTTCTTTATTGTTAAAGAAAGTGGTAAATAAAATAATTAAAACTGCTATACAGTTAGAAAAAAACATAAATCTTATATCAATAAAATTCTATGAAGCACCCTTTTCGAACTGATTAATACGAAGTCCATCATCTCACAGCCAACATAAAACATATTGTACATATTACCACAATTAATATCACCAGATATCACCACATTTCCTATGCTATGCAGTACTTACTTAAGCCCTCATTATTTTCGTCCCAGCATGATTCACTAACGAACTGCACCGTCATTAATTTTTCTCACATCCAAATAATCGGCAACTTCTGATTCTTAAAGTTACCATTTCCGACAGCAGCCAAATAATGGGCTTTTCAAGAAAAAGTCCATATTTCCCCTGTTGAGGATGTCAATTTTTCGTAACACTCAACCCCCCTGGATATCGGTGCCAAAGATTTTGAATCCCCTGGATATCTTAGGATATTGAAAGATTCTGAACCCACCCCTGGGTATCTTTGATCTTCAACAGGGGGGCTACGGACTATTTCTGGAAAAGCCCAATTCGGGTTCTGGTTACAACTTTAGATTCATCCATAACATCTCCGGGTGCCACCCCATGTGGAAGCTGATTTCTAGAGCTAAATCTTCCTCAAATCTAGACAACAAACCGTATCGATTTAAATGATAGCTCATCTGGTGTGAATTATGGTGTTAAGAGACATCAAGAGCAGTGAACTATCCTCTTCGCTTATTTCTAAGAGCTAAATCTACCTCGAATCTAGACAACAAACCATATTTCGATTCAAATGATAATTTATGGTTAAGAGACGTCGGTAGCAGTGAACCTTCGCCTTCGTTTGGCGCCCGATGATAACTTAGATGAAGTTGATTCTTCATTTTCATCTTCATTTTCTTGGACATCTGTTCTCTGGAAATGCCATCGGCCAATCGAACAATCCCACTGTGTGAATGAGAATAAATAAGATATACTATTCAATGGGATATTCCAGAAATAGTCCGTACCCCCCATGTTGAGGTGGTCAGACATACCAGGGGGTTCCCTAAAAATCATGGTTGAAATCCAGGGGGGTCTAAAAAATTATCAAAAAATGCAGGGGGGTCCCCTTGCCAAAAAACGACCTCCTCAACATGGGGGGGGGGGGGTACAGATTTTTCCTGGAATAGCCCAATACTACTTCATTGTTAATATTTTAGGTAGAATGGATAACAAAATGTTGTATTGGGTTATCTTAGCCTGATTAATCATGCCAGTTATTGCAGCGCTATCACATATATAGCATAGATATCTAGGCTAGGCGTTTTTTCTTCAAAACCACTGCATTGCTTAAGAGTTAAGGGCAAGAATCCAATTTCTACAGACTGTATGTTTTTAGAGACATAGTTGCTTTATAAAGCGATTTTTAGTGAATCAAGAGATCCAAGGTACATCCCAGTTTTCTCAAAGCCAACGAATCGAGTGGGAATTGATCCACGACCTCTCAATTGCCGAGTGATTGCTCCTAACTGCGCTATCGGTTCGTTGCTGTTACATTAGTTCGCAACGATGGGAGCGACGTGCTCACTAGACATTTACAAATGATAATGCACGAGGGACAGATAAAACATTTAAACATAATTACTACACATCTAACTCATAAAATATAATAACTAAGAATATAAACTACGTGTTGTAACTGTCGTTTTGTGGTAGTTTATATTCTTAGCTATTGTATTTTATGAGTTAGATGTGTAGTGATTATGTTGTAAATAATTAAATGTTTTATCTGTCCCTCGTGCATTATCATTTGTAAATGTCTTGGGAATTGTGCGTGTTGATAAATGTTCTGTAAGAAGTTTGTTAGTCAGTGTATGTTAAAGTGCTGTCTTGTTTGGATGTGTTGTGGAAAGTGTTTTAAGTACGTATATTTGGCTTCTCATGTTGTACATTATCTATTTTCACTTTGTTTTTTGTTTATATTTCATGTATTTGATTACGTTTTGTTTTTTTTAGCTGTAGTTTCATGGAAATATATACGCGTTTAAAACAAACCACATTGATGTCGTTGATCATTGAACGCCATCAACAGTACCTGAATTCTACAAATTAATTTAATTGCAGAGATGGCTTACCGAAGAAAGCATGATGGTTAATTTACAATAATTATTTAAGGCCAGTCTCCAATCAGCGGACGTAGCGCGCACCTTTTTTCATAAAATGATGACGTAATACTAGACCACCATTGGCTTAGAAATAAATGAAGCCATTGGTTAAAAAGTGACGTTATATACTCACCGAAGAAGACATGATAGTGTTTTGATAAGGGTGCCACGAGACATCTCGGACGCATTGCTGATGAACACCTTTCAATTTCTCAACTATTTCACCGGTCAAAACATCATAAATGATCACATTACCTGTGGCGCATCCAGCATAAATGTATTTCTAAAAAAGCAATACGCACGAATTAAAGTAATCTCGTGAAGTAATTTTAATGAAGTTAAATCCTATTGGTTGAAAACTTAATGTTACATGTCGCGGGACATTTGACCCTTTTATAAACTACGTCTCGAACAACGACTGCCTCGTTTTCATACAACTACCGACGGAGATGATTATGTCTCACGAGACTCAAAATGACACATCTATGAATGGAGTTAAATTCTGATAAGCTCCCTTGGGGTTCAGTTACCATAGCGCTGTCGTTGTTCGTGATGTAATTTATGAAAAGTCTATTGTAAACTTTTTGTCTTTCCGCAATTTTCACCAGAAATAAAAATTGCGCCATAAGTGGACACCAAGCTTTAAACCTAGACTAGAGTCATTTATGATGTAACTTTATTCGATACGGGGGTAGTTTGTATTATAAGCTATATTCGTCTTCAGCTCAATAATTTTCCGTTGAACATGTTGACTTCATACTTTATATTATTTCCGCTCCGTTAATATCCTTTTCTGTGCCAATCTCGGATATCTTTTAATCCATTTAATGGTCAGCAATATCCCTCCACCAGGCCGGCGGTGCACCCACATAGATTGCATAGATTTTTACTGACCAATAGATATTGCACTTATTTTTAGATAGATAGATATTTCACTTAGTCGTTCGGATGCTAGACTACTTGAAACCTGGCCCTGATTTTTAAGAAGCATTATATGAAAATGGGAGATACGGGTAATAACAACTTTCTGATAAATATCGAGAATGCTCACGGGAATGTTTATAAATATAAAACAGATAAACAGATTACTATCATTTAAGTTCGGGTTAGGGAATACGAGGGTAAGCGATTGCTAGGAGGTTGACCCCGCCCTCCACTGATTCACTCGTATTTACTGTTCACCCCTATATATGTACTCCTGAGTAATATTTTCTACTGTTGTATAAATAACTCTTAAATTTATTTATCTGCAGCGGCCTGGTAGCCTAACGGATAGGACGCTGGATTCAGAATCACTGACAACATGAATTTAGTGGTTCGAATCCTCCTACGGGGCTTTAGACTTATAAAAAAAGTCCCGCGAGCAATCTCGGTATTTATCACATAGTTAATAACCAACCTGTCCAGTAGTAAAAGCAGGAGAAAACTTTGCTCTCAACAAAGTGTGTAAAACACGATGTCCACGGTATGTCATCACCGCATCTTTACCGGGACATTTTTTCAACCGTTGCGCTATAAAAGAGAATGAAATAAAATAGCAATATCTGTCTCAAAATTTGTTTTTTCGAGCTTATTTTTTTTGCATGCGAGTCATAAAGTAATCTCAGTTTGCTTGTGAGAATTTTTGGTGGATCTTTTTTTTTTTTAAAGAAAACAATTTTGAACATGTTCTTATTGGACTACCAGCTAAGAGCCAAAGTCGTCCAATCTTGAAGGGCTGAAATGATAAAACACAACAAAAAACAAGAAATTTTACACACACACACGCAACACAACAGACTCACAAACGTATTCCAACAACGGCAACTTCCATTTCATTTTTTATTTATTTTGTTCTGTTGTGTGTGTATTTTCTTCGTTTCAGCTTTTTAATACTCCTTGACTGTGTAGCTTAAGTAAGTAAGTTTGCGACCGCAGTCGAGGGCGACCCGAAGGCCCCCTTTTCGATAGCTATCTACCCGAAAGAAGGGGAGGGCGCCATTCCTTTCCCTGGATTTCTCCACTTACCCTCGCTCTAATCCCTTAATGCCAAGCAGGACAGCAGCGAGTACCAGTTTTCAAGTCTTTGGTCTGACCCGACTGGGGGTTGAGCCTACAACCTTGCGAACGGGAGGCGAACGCTCAAACCACTCAGCCACCGTCGCTGTGTAGCTTAGGTCTTATACAACAAAACGTATAGACTTCAATTTATTTTTAAAACTTTCGATGCAATAGTTATCAAAAGATTAGTAACGAAAAGTTGTTATTAAATGTTGTTTTAAGCACCCAAGTCAGCAGACCTTTAAGGTAAGTGGGATTGAGTGTCGGCTCAATATTTGTTGTCAATAGTGAGAAAGGTCCAAAAAACAAAGGTTCTTACAACGCCTTGGAGCAGCAGGCCATCGATAATCCCAGGATTGGTTAGTAACAATGGAGCGAGCTTCTCTAATAGTCTCTTGACTTGAAAAGCGACGGATATCCCAGAGTTTGATACTCTGATCTTTTGAATTGGAGATGAAATGAACACCATCATTCTAAAATCCAACAAAAACATAAAGTTGAAAAAAAACAAACAGGCTTTTAAAAATAAACTTTTTTGGGGTAAGCTAACAATAAGAAGGAAATTGTCTCAAAACAGACAGACAGACAGACAGACAGTTCAAGGATTGCAACACATACCTTAGAGCTGACATAAGTAATACCATTAACATGACCAGCGAACACACCAACAGGTTGTGGTGTTTCTTCGCTCAATGCACGACGGTCCCATACCTAGAAAAACAGCTAGCGTTTTTAGCTCATTTTTAGTGTCACTGCAATCTGTTTTTTTCGCCATCCAAATACAGTCAAAACTCAAAAACCTTTGCCGAATTGAAATGATCAAAATCATCACATGAAGCTACTATTTGTTATTAAACTAATGGCAAAAAAGTCATTTCGTGATTTCCTGGATGTAATAAAATGGGAACACAATTAAAGGAAAATACAGACTTTGCATAAGCCATCATCACTTCCAGATATCAAGATATTCGAACTTTCATCAGCAAATGCCACAGAGTTGACGTCCTCCTCGTGTGCTGTAATCTACAATTTAACAAAAATATTTTAAAAAAGTAAATAGAGAGAATCAAAATTTGTCATGAACAAGAAAGAAACCATTAGCAACGCCATAGAGGCTAAACCATGGGACAGGCTAGGTATTCCAATCCATGATCGATTTAAAACAATGTTGTTTAAGTTGATCTTTCAGTCTCAATACCTTGAAGATGGTAGCCCTATCTGTGAACAATATTCATAATACCTTTAACATTCTTTGATCGCAACCTCGTTCGTAAATATACAGCCCACAATCACTACCACTAAAAAATAGACATAATAATTGGAAAGATAGTTCCAATTAGTATAGTAAGTAAGTTAATGGGTTGTTCTAGAAAAAATACATATTCCTGCTGTTGAGGATGTCGATTTTTCTACACACCAACCCCCCTGGATGTCCTTACCGAAACTTTTGAACCCCCTGGATATCCTAGGGTAATGAAAATTTTGGACCCCACCACCTGGAGATCCTTGGTCTTCAGATTCTCACCCCTGGATATCCTATACCCTCAACTGGGGGAATACGGACTTTTTCGAATTTTCCTAGGATATCCAGGGTGTAAGAATCTGAAGACCAAGGATATCAAGTGGGTGGGATTCAAAATTTTCAATATCCTAGGATATCCAGGGTGGTAAGAATTTGAGGACCAAGGATATACAAGGGGGTTCAGAATTTTCGGCACGGATATCCAGGGGGTAGGTGTTAAGAAAAATCGACATCCTCAACAGTGGGAATATGGAATTTTTCTGGAAAAGCCCAATTATGGGTAAAATCAACAAATAGATTCAGATGTTAATAAAAATGCATACGTAAAATATTTACCCAGCAACAATTTCTTTGCTGTCATGTGAAAATGAGACAGAGAAAGCACAAAACTGTGTGCTATCAGGTCTAGAAGAAAAAAGTAGAAATATTATTGGCAAAAAATCCTAAAAATGTGGCAAAATTTTCATTTGAAAGCTTTATACAAAGTGATATGTTTTTGTATAATGAACTTAAAAAGAATTCTTGATAAGTGTGAAGGAGTAAGATAAAATCATTTTAAGTGAAAAACAGAAAAGTTTTGATGATTGCTGATTCTTCTCTCCAAATACATTTTATAGTTACCGCAGATCAAGTGCCAAATGTGTGTCATGGTCTCCATATACATTGCAAAGATGAACTGAAAAGGGAATGATTCCAAAAAAGTTGTTGATATAATTTTTTAAGCGATAAAAACTTTTATCGGAAACAATAGAAATTACCCCTCTCTCTGATCTATTACCCCTCAAATGAAACTGAATTAATGATCAAGGCATTGTATTGATTTAAAAAATGTATAAGTCAGTTTTTGTTAAAAAGTTAAATGCTCATGAGTTAAAAAGAGCGAAAAAGAACCATTGTCTGTAAGAATCAGGCAGATTTAGGAAGTGATATCCTCAGATCTCTTTCAAATTCAAACCAGGTGAAGATATTATGGATTTGAGCAATTCCTGGAAATCTTTTAACGTCATTTTTAACGTAACGTTCTGACGTTGAAACAATGTTCCATGTCTACTGTACTGAGTACGGAAGTTGTTGTTGCCATTTCAAAAGGAAAGCACATTAAAAGTGATTCTTACTGAACTCTGACCAACTGGAATAAATGATATAATTTTGATCTGGACTGTAAGCAGTATCAACAATACTCCACCCAACATCTTTAGCTTTGATATCACGGAAGAGTTTGAAGTTGTCATTCGTAGTATCGTACAAGCGAATGTGCTGATCTAATTGAAACAGGATGAAGAACCTTAGAACTTCCATATTTTTACAACTGTTTGAAGTAAAATGCAGTGATCAACCAATGTTGAAAAAAAAACTAGTCATGGAGGGAGGGGTTTGAAACCCCATTTACCTGGACATACAAATCTCTTTTTATTTAAGGGCCATTTTGACTGTTGCAAAATTTTAAGTTAGAAACCTTTCACTACAAACCTTGACATGCTGACATAAATACTGTGCCATCATTGGAATATGTGCCACAAAATGCTTTCGAACGGAACTTCTCCACAATGTCACATTTGTTGGGTAGGTATCTAAACAAAATCAGAATATTTTTTGCATTTTTGCTTTCATATAATAATTTTACCTATAATATTTCCAAAATACTACTTTAAAGAAAATGTGTTTTTATATGTCTTTACTTTTCTGTTTACACACATCTTTGACTTTTTATGTTTGGTTTTGTCGACTTTGTTGATAGGTTGTGGACGCGTTTTGGTGCTTAAGACTGTATGTAGCATACTGAAATTGTAGCCGGGTGAAACATGTAATCACTATGAAATTGGATGTGTAAAGACCCCAGTAGAGGTTGGCAATTTTTTTTTTAGGGCATATAGAACACAACATTCGATATATATTTTTTTTGGCCGGCCTAATAATGGCTATTCAAATAAGCTCGTAAACATGAAATCGATAGAATTAGAATTTTACCTTGAGTGGATTTGTAAACGATCAGCAGTATTGAAAGAGTCACGCCCAAGCAATACACCTTGTTGTCGCTAGAATGAACAAAACATTATGTAAGCAAATGCAAGAATAACCAATAAATGACATTTTATAATTTTTAAACATAAAAATTAAAAGGTAAAATAATTAATAAATGAGTTATAACATGATTGCAAGAACTTATATTTTACCTTCAAAATTCGGTCTGTAATATTCTTTGGATTTGTGTAATAGCAACCAGTCCCGTTGAGCAAAATATTCTTCAAATGGGATTTCTAAAAGTAAAAAAATATTATACATACATGGGTAATTTTCTTTGGTCTTTGTTACTTTTCTGAATTTCAAGCCTCAAAATTTTATTAAGATCAATCAAGCCTTCTTTTTTTAAATTATCATCCTTTAAGCTTAATAAAAATGTTCTTAGCATAAATTTTTGCCTTTTGAAGCCTTTTGTTTTAATAAAAGACATAGTACAGTACCGTAGTTGAATCTTATAAAAGTACAATTACATAAGAGTAATTAAATATTTAATATTTTCTGTAATCTTTGTTTTCGTTCAGGTATATGAAAATCTATCTAATTCTATTTTATCACCAAGATCAAATTGAATAAGGCAATCATTGAAAGTGATGATAATTAGTACCTTATTAATTAATATCGGCATTTCAAGGGATTAGAGTGAGTGTAAGTGGAGAAATCCAGGGAAAGGAGTGAAATTTTCAAAAAGGGAGCCTTTGGGTCACCCTCGGTTACAAACTTACTTACTTACCTCAATATTAGTTGTATCTGGTGCTGTATCACCTAAAAAAATAATATAACTTTTTTGAAAGTTGAAGACGAAACATATGGGTAAAAGCTTTCTGCAAAAGATAGTAATGTTAAAGGTCAGTCACATTTTTAACTCTCTGAAAATACTAGAAATAAAATATTGGCATAAATGACTTTTAGACCACCTTAGGTGAATTAATTTTTCGTGTGGGTTTGCTTGTTTTTCACCTAAATTCTTTCATTTTCCTAGAGGGTTTGAACAAAAAGGTTTTAATTTTGCAAAAATATGACCTGTACAGTAAACCACAAAAATTAATCCACTTTTGATTATTTTCAGACCATTATATTCAAACCTCTTGGAGACATTGGTGTCGAGTTTATATGACTAGGTTCATCATCACTTGAGTCTCCTCCGGTGAAACCAAGTCCTGGCATATCAACTTCAAAAGCTCCCATTCCACCTGATCGAACCAAACGAACTTGACCACTAAAAACAAATGAATTATATTATAGTTTGTCTGCTTCCATCGATGGCTAAACATTACTCAATTTTAACTTTTTTCTATCAAAGCAAGGACCCACAAAAAACAAAAAAATAGCCTACAGTGATACTGTAAAATTTTAAAACATACTTTATATATATTATACTAGATATACTCATTTACCTGACAAGAAGGAAAGAAATAATTTCTCCCAGATCTTCAGGTGATCTCATGCTTTGATTGTTGTCACCCATTTTTTTGTGATATCTTTATTATTAATTATCAAAATAGTAGCATCAAAAACATTTCCAACATTCACACTAACTTTAGTAAACTCTAAGATTGTGTTAATCTGGGAATTATGAAAGTTTATTAGAAAGTTAATTATCTCATTATTTTTAATGACCTGGTTGGGAATTTTTAAACCTAATTTAAAAAGTTGATACCTAATAAGCTATCCAGTCATGAAAAAATAATTATCCCCAACGGGGTCATTAATGAGATAATTAACTTTCTAATAATTAGGGTGTCTTTAGTCTTTAGGGTG
>JAUJPO010057792.1:0-28347 GCA_032270745.1 Tiaropsis multicirrata
AGCTTCCACATAGCCCCGCAGTCTTACCCCCTACTCTTTCCGATTACCGGACACAGGGTCCAACCAACAAAAATTCCAAAGAGGCTCGATGCCTCTCAAAAAACCGACCCCGGAGGTCAGCATGACAGCAGCAACACCGCTTGAAAAGAAACGACTACTGGGCAATCCTGGTAAGCGTGCCCTTCCCGACCTCGCTTCGACTTTTGCAATCGCACCCCTATCGCTCCCACCAGAAAACCTTGATGGTGCTGGTCTGGCCTCTTGGCATGAGATCACTTCTGTGGCTCCTTGGCTTGGAGAGAGTGACCGCGAGTCGCTCGTTCTTTACTGCCAGAAGGTTGAGCGTCGTGAGCAGATTGTGGCGAAGCTGGAGGCCACAGATTTTGTGCTTTTGACTGACAAGGGCTATGTCTATGCTAATCCTCTTGTCTCTATGCTCTCAACTATTGAGACAGAGATGACTAAACTTTTGAGCCTTATCGGGCTTACTCCAGCAGATCGTTCTCGCCTTGGCTTGGCCGAGGTTAAGGCTGCCTCCACCTTGGAGAAGTTGAAACAAGCCAAAGCTGGACGTTGAGTGCCAAGACACCTGGCTGGCCTCCAAGATTCCTGACTGCATCCACACCGACTCAGCGTAAGAAGGGTGACGGTGACTTCGCCGCACATTTCATTGAGTCATACGCGCGGGTGGTGAAGGAGTCTGTCGGTGGTAAGTCTGGTGAACTTATTGCGCTTCGTCCGTGGCAGCGAGAGTTGCTTACTTGGCTATACGCCCGTGGCACTACTGGCAAGAAGATCCATCGCCAAGCCCTTATCGGTCTGCCCCGTAAATCAGGCAAGTCGGCCCTACTTTCTGGTCTGGCCTTGTATGAACTGATTCTGGGTGCGGAAGGTGGCGAGGTCTTTACTGTTGCTTCTAGCCGTGATCAAGCACGAATCGTTTTTGGTACTACTCGACGTATTGTGGAGATGGACCCTGAACTGAATGACATGGTGAAGCTTTACCGGGACGCTATTGAGGTTCCGAGCACCGGGTCTGTCATGCGCGTTATGGCGGCAGAAGCGCCGCAACTTGAAGGTCTTAACCCTACGTTCACGATTGTTGATGAGGTGCATGCACTTCCTAGCCGTGAACTTTGGGATGTTTTCTCGCTGGCTATGGGTGCTCGACCTGACCCGCAGATGGTTGGTATTACCACAGCCGGTGTGAAGTTTGATCGTCATGGGCAAGAGAGCCTCTGCTATGGGATGTTCAACTATGGAAAGCGTGTAGCCACTAAAGAAGTGACCGATAAGAGTTTCGGTATGGCTTGGTGGGCACCGAAGAAGGACGATGCCGATTATCGTGACCCGAAAGTATGGGCGCAGGCTAATCCCGGATTCGGTGATCTACAAGATCCTCTTGACTTTGAGTCTGCGGTCAAGCGTACACCGGAAGCGGAGTTTAGAACTAAACGACTTAACTTATTTGTTGACGCTACTTCGGCGTGGATTAACGGCGATGCCTGGGATGCGGTGAAACTTGAGCAAGAGGTACCTTCGGGGGGCAATGTTGTACTTGCTCTTGATGGAAGTTTCAACGGTGACAGTACAGCAGTCGTGGGTACCTATATGGCAGACAACGCTAATGTGGACGGAGATCCTTTACCTCACATTTTCGTAGCCGGACTTTGGGAACGCCCACAGGGTGCTGATGAACACTGGACGGTTGATATTCTTGATGTTGAAGAGCGCATACGCGAACTGTGCAAGCAGTATAATGTCTTGGAGATTGCGTGTGACCCTTACCGATGGGCACGAAGCATGGAGATCCTCTTGGATGAGCGTTTACCTATTGTTGCTTTCCCTCAAACAGCGACCCGTATGAGTCCTGCTACTACGCGAGTTTATGAAGGCGTTTACAACAAGACGATCACTCAAGATGGTGATGTCAGGTTGGCTCGCCATGTTGCTGGCGCTGTACTTAAAGTCGATAACCGTGGTTCTCGTATCGTTAAGGAGTCCCGTGGGACTTCTCGAAAGATCGACGCAGCGGTTTGCGCGATTATGGCTTTGGACCGTGCTGCTTACTGGCAGACGGAGTTGAAGAAGCCACCAAGAATGGTTTACTCCTTCTAATTATCGTACCTGGTGTGCGGTTACCTTTTAATTTCCGTGCTTCAGGTGAGCACTTACTGATGTCAGGATGGCAAATGGAAAAGCTCGAAAAAGAATTTACTGATCTGGTAGCAGTCAACCGTTGGAATGACTTGGTTGAGTGGGACCGCTACTACCGAGGAGACTTCGACCTTGCAAGCCTCCCTTCAACGAACCATTCAGCGGTAGCAAAAGAGTACGATGACCTGCTTAACCGCGCTGATCTTCCTATCTGCTCCTTGGTGGTTTCTGCCGTGGTGGAGAGACTTAAGGTTGAAGGTTTTCGTGAAGGTAGCGATGATCTAACTAACGCAATGCTCTGGGAATGGTTCCAGAAGTCAAAGCTTGATGCTCGCCAGCAGATGCTCTACACGGACTCAATGGTGTACGGTGATGGGTTCCTTTCTGTAACACCGGGCGGCGATGTGCCAATTTTCCGGGTGGAAAGCCCGATGAATCTCAGTGTGGAGTATAACCCTCAAGACCCTATGCTGATTAAACGAGCAGCGAAAGTTGTTGGTGACTACGGCTGGCTTTACACTGAAGATGTAATTTATAGTTTTAAGTATTCTAGAGAGACCATTACTGGATGGACCCTTACTGGCGCTCTTGAGCACACTGGTGGTTCTACTCCTATTGTTAGGTTCCCGAACCGGATTGATTCTCGTGGTCGCTCGATGAGTGAGATTCAAATGGTAGCGTCTATTCAGCGACGGATCATTCAGACTACGGCAGATCGCCTTCTGGTGCAGCGTGCAGCCGCATGGAAGCAACGGTATGTCAGTGGTATTTCGGTTGATACAGACGCCGATGGGAACGCTGTCGCTCCTTGGAACATCGGCGTGGATCAATTGATTGTCTCTGAAGATGTGGATACGAAGTTTGGTGAGTTTGGTGCATCCTCGTTCAAGGAGCACCTAGAAGCGGTTGACCTAGATATTAGGCAGGCAGCGGCTGTTACTCAGACTCCTCCTCACTTGATTGCACCTAGTGCTATTTCAAATATCTCTGCTGAAGCGTTGGTGGCGCTTGAGGCTGGCCTTGCTAGCAAGGTTAAGGATCGTCAACTGACTTGGGGTGAGGCTTTCGAGGAGGCTCTTGCTATTGGTGGGAGAATGGTTGGTCAGGAGATCTCGTACGACACGGAGACTGTCTGGGCCGATCTAGAAAGTCGTTCTGACGCACAACGTGTGGATGCTGCCTTGAAACTTCGCAGCATGGGACTTCCACTACCCTTCTTACTGGAGCGTATCGGATTGTCACCACAAACAAGTGATCGTGTGATGGCTAGTGTCCGTCAAGAGCAGCAACTGGCCGCTGACATCAGTGCATCCTCGTTTGGTCTTGGCGCTGGTCAGGGTCCATTAGACGAAGATGCCTAGCGGCGAAGAGGTCGCACTGATCTCACGCAAGCGTTACATGCGAGACATTGAGTACATTCGTAATTCAGGTATTTCTGCTTACGCCCAGATTATTAACGGTGTTGCTATCAGCGAGCTGGGAGATAGTTGGGACACGAAGACTGGACCGCTGCTCACTAGGCTTATCGATAGCCAGCAGTATGCGAGCCGTACAGCAACGATGACGTATTTGACGGCTATCGGTGTGGGTGTTGGTTTGGGTCCGGGTACAGCATTGGCTCCGTCAGCGTCTAGTAACCGTAACGGTCGTTTACCGTCTGGTATGTTTACGAGTAGCCTGGTAAGTGCAATTCCTTTGACGGTGGCTCACCGGATTGAGAATGGTCTTACTGCGCCTGAAGCATGGAACAAGTCGATCAACTATGTGGCTCGCGCTGTGCGTGAAGCCCCGTATTCGGAGTCCCGGCTTACTACAACGGATGTTCTCAAAGAGGGCAACCTGAACTGGGAGTTTGATGATGTTGTTACTGGCAGTGATCTGGATAATTTTAGCGTTGAGACTGAGGCACGCAGGATTCGGCGTAACGCTACTGCGAAGAGCGCCGCTGCACAGAACAAGGTAGGTCAGGAAATGTTCCCGGCTCGCTGGTTAGCACGGTATAGCCGTGTTCCTAGTCCTGGTGCTTGCTCGTTCTGTTTAATGTTGGCGACAAAAGGGCCAGTTTACTACGCAGACTCATTTAGTGGTCGTGGAGCTTCATCCTCGCGGCTTAACGCTAAGGGTGATGCTCGTGTTCACGCTAATTGTCGTTGCAAGCTGATTGCTGAGCCTGAGCGTGGGATGTACAAGAATACGGTCTTTGGTGACGCTAACCAGTACATGAATGCCCAGTGGAAAGACGCAAGATATAATCGCACTTACACATTATCTAAATTGCTGGACGGTAAGACTTTGCTGCCAGCACTATCGCAGTCCGATTCTATTCTGGCTGCTTAAAGACTTCCTACCGTCTGGTAGGAGAGCACGCCGGTCGTGCTTTTAGAACCCCTGGAGGGTCAGTATGGAGAACGCAATAGAAACACCCGTGGTTGAATCAACTTCAACCTCACAAAATGAGAGTGAAGCGGTAGTTGAGACTACTGAAGAGCCGAAAGTGTTTGACGCTGATTACGTCTCAAAGTTGCGTGGCGAGGCTGCAAAGTATCGCACGCAGGCCAAGGAATTGGCTGAGAAGGCTAAGAAGTTTGATGAGCACGAACAGTCTCAGAAGTCTGAACAAGAGAAGTTGACTGACGATTTGCGTGCGGCCACTGAGTCGCGTGCGCAACTCGAAAGTGAATTGCTCAGAATGAAAGTTGCCTCGTCCAAGAATCTTCCGGCATCGCTGGTGGGTCGCTTGAATGGTAACTCTGTTGAAGAGTTGGAAGCTGACGCAGACACATTACTTGCTGATTTGAAATCGCAGTTTGTGGAGCGACAGAAGTCTACTCCTGAACAAACCGGAGCCGGTGTCGTCGGTGGCGCTGAAGATGCGTCTATCGAAGGCTTTCTTGATATGCTCCGAAAGCAAAACTAAACCACGGCTGAATCTCAGTTCCATACTGACGGCCAATTTCAATATTAGGAGAATAAATAACAATGGCAAATTCACTTGTTACCCCTACTAACGTTGCACGAGCAGCGTTGGCAACATACCAATACAGTGCGGTTCTTCCGCGTCTGTGCAACCGTAACTACGTCACCGAGTTCGGTGGAGGTTCCGGCGACACGGTAACTATCCGTAAGCAAGCCTCTTTGACGACCACTAAGTTCGACCGCACCACGGGTGTTGTTGTGCAGGACGTTACTGAAGGTTCCGAGCAACTAACCGTAGGCGACATCTATGACGCTTCCGTTGTTGTCACACAAGAGCAGTGGGACTTGGACCTAGAATCGTTCTCGTACCAAATTGCACAGCCAATGGGCAAGGCAATGAGCCGCACTTCTGAAGAAGTTGTGTACGCAGCCATGCTCGCCGGTTCGTCTGCTCCAGCCACTGCTGCTGGCGCTTCAGCAATCAACACCGCTGTTGCTCTTCGCTCCCAGTTGACTGAGAATGAAGTTCCTGCCGATAACCGTGTTCTCGTTGTTGGTTCGGATGTTACTGCTCAACTGCTCCTTGACGATCACCTCTTGAAGACCAATGAGGCTGGTAATTCTGACGCTCTTCGGAACGCAAACGTTGGCCGCCTTTTCGGTATGCCAGTGGTTGAGTCCGTTGTTGTTGGTGCCGCTGAAATGTGGATTGTGCAGCGCGAAGCGTTGACGTTCGTTTCGATCACACCTTCAATGCCTCGTGGTGCTGTTAACTCAGCCGTTGAGGTTTACGACAACCAAGCATTCCGCGTTGTCTTCGGCTATGACCAGTCAAAGAAGCAAGACTTGGTTTCGGGTGACAGTTACTTGACCTCAAAGGTCACTCGTCCAGAAGGCGTTGTTGGAGCGACTCTTACTCCTGCTACCCCGTAATTCTACTTGGTTGGGGGGCGGGCGTTGTGCCTGTCCCCTCTCCAACTTGAGGAGTTTCAAATGACACTTGAAGAACTAGCGCAAGCAATTGAGGATAGGACTGGTCAACCAGTTGATTTGGCGTGGCTTGCACAAGTTGTCGCTGAGATTCTCGCTTACGTTCGATTGTTGGCACCTTGCAAGATTGATATTTGGCAAACGATTGAAGATTTACCGCCTGACATTATCGCAGTGGTTGTTGCCGCTATATCACGGATTCTGGTTAACCCTCGCGGGCTTCGCCAAGAGACTATCGGTGAGTACTCGTACACTATCAATAGTACGGGAAACGGCGACCTCTTTACTGACACTGAGAAGCGCATCATTGCTTCTGTTGCTGGTTGTGGTGGATCGTTTAAGTCCATCACGATGAAAGTTGTTCCACCGCCCATAGATCTGGCAACACCAGATAGGGATGCGTGGACCGATGATCGGCTCGACTATCGTTGGGAGGGCTAATGCTCCCATCGTATTTGTTGACGCAGGACGCGAAGTTAATGTTCGATCAACCGGATAACGGATACAACGTGCTTCCTCCATCTCGTGACGCTGAAGTTGTTCGGGCTTATTTTAAGCCACGGAGATCTGACACGATTGTGAATGGTGGGCAGGTTCTCACTACCGAGTACAGTTTGATGTTCAATTATCACACGAACGTTGATGGCCTTACTGGTGTTGAGATTGATGGTGACTTGTTCACTGTTGAGGGCACACCGATGGCGCACTGGAACCCGACAACTATGTCGATTGAGTATTTGCGGGTTGACTTGCGAAGGTCTGGTGTTTGATATGGCTGGTCTAAAAATTAAGTCGTCGTACAGGCCAAGTTCAACCAAGGTAATGATTGATAAGTACATGAAGGCCGCTGGCGCACCGCTCGTTGCGGACATTGAGCAGGCCGCCTTCAAGCTAGAGGGCGGCATTAAGAATGGAATATCGCAGTCTTCTACTCCTTCTTCTGAAGCTGATGCTTATCAGGATTTGAAAGAACAGGCTAAAGCCGGTATTGGAACTGTTACTGAAAAGAGGTTTAAGCGCAAGAAGGTTGCTGAGGGCACAAATATTCCTATTGTCTTGGTGTCTACTTCACCGGGTGAAGCTTATTCTGCCTACGCTAACAGCGTTATTGAGTTTGGCCGTGGTCGTCTTCCTGGAAGTCACCCTTGGCTGACCGCATTGCTGAAACAAGCGTCTCCAAAGAATGTAGTGACTATTTACAAGGGTTACTACAAGCGAGCAGCGGGGGTTAAGTAATGGCTTATGACCCAGTTTCAACAGTAATGACTGCACTTCAAACTGCTCTTCCAGCCGTTGAAGTTTTTGGTGGTTACATTCCGGCTACGCACGACTCAACTCCAGTGATCCTGGTGAGGTCGATTACTCGTCAGCCTTTAACTCAACCAACTACACAGTGGTGGAGGTACTATATAACGGCTGATGTGATGGATCTGAATCCATCGGCTTCTCAGGGAATGGCTTGGGAGGCAGAGTTTGCAATCAACAGTATTGGCGGGAGCCAAGGAACAGGAAGTGTTCAGTACTGCGAAGTGGGCAGTGTGGAGCAGATTGAAGATGGCGGATGGACTCCGACCAGGTACCGCAATGTATTAACAATCGAAATCGTAGCAAGACCTATTAACTGAAACTAAGGAGCAAGAAATGGCAATAAGTGCAGATGAAGTTCGTGTAGCAGGGACGGGGCGCGTTTATACTGCCCCTAAAGGCACCGAACTTCCTACAACGGTGGACGCAGCGTTGCCCGCTGACTGGGCCGATCTTGGGTATGTAACGACTGATGGTGTTTCGTTCACCTTTAGTCGTGAGACCGAGGATCTCGACGCTTGGCAGGGTGACAAGATTCGGGTGCTTTCACTAAGCGAGCCGAAGACGGTTGAGTTCACGCTCATGCAGACCGATGCTGCTGTTTTGCAGACAGCATTCGGTGGAGGCACTATCGCAACAGAAGATGGTGTGACAACTTACACTCCACCTGTGCGTGGAGAGAATGTGGAACGGGCAATGGTCATCGAGTTTATGGATGATGATATTACTTACCGTTATGTATTCGGACGGGTGCAGCAAGAGGGCGACGTTAACTTTGTGCTTACGCGCGAAGGTGCCGTCGAGTACCCAGTCACGTTCGGTGTGCTTGAGGCAGATCCAGCCTACACGATCGTTACTAATGATCCTGCGATGGCAGCACCAATCGTTTTTGGGACTTCTAAAAAAGCCCCAGCAATGATGAACGACTAATCAAATAAACCTGGCTGGCTCCTAGCACCCCCTCCCTCGTCGCTGGGAGCCAGTCTTTATTAACTAGGCAAGGGTCTTCTTTGTTTAGTATGGCTACGAAGTAAAGGAACAAAATCTTATGAGTACTAAATTTGACATCACAATTGACGGTAAGATGGAAACGTTTACCGTTAAACCAAAGCACATCCTGAAAATTGAACGTGAGTCTGGCGGGATCAGTGCAAACATTGAGTCCTCCTACAAACTTGCTTACCTTGCTACTGAGTCAAAACTCTCTTTTGAGGATTGGCTGGATGGTGTAGACGACATTGAAGCCGTCGACCAAGAAGAAGTAGCGGAAGAAGCTGATTCAAAAAACCTTACCAGCGGCGCCTAGCAGATCTTGCGGTCTATTCGGGCATAGCGCCGTCAGCCCTTCTCGATGAGGATGAAGGAATGCTGGCGGCGCTTGAACGTGCGGTTATGCGTAAAACAACCGCATGGACCACTGACCGTGAACTGCAAGCGTCGCACATTGAACTTACACATATGACTTATTTACTGCTCGCACGCGCTAATGGCGCGAAGAAGGTGGGAAAGCCACTGCGAGTCCCAAGACCGGATGATAAACCGGCAGCACCGTTGTCGCCACGAGAGTTCGCGCAACAATTCAAACGCTAGGAGAATTTCATGGCAGCAAACGGTAGCATTGGACGTTTATATGTATCGGTGGGCGCTAACGTAAAGCCAGCATTGAAGGCTTTGAACCAGGTACAGAACGCGGCTGCAAAAACTGCTGACGCTTTGAATAATGTTGGTGCAGGGTCTAGCGGTGCAGAGAAGGTGAAGACCAGTACCGACAAGGCCAAGCAGAGCACGAAGGAATTTGGTGACGAGGCTAAAAAAACTGGCGATAAACTTAAAGGAATGGGCAACCAGACCAAAGCGGTTGGTAAGCCCATCGCAAACCTTCAGGCAGCAACGTACCGCTTATCACAGTCTTTTGTTAACCTTCGTTACGGTAACCCTATTGGTGTGTTCTCTGGATTGACTTCGGCTGCTACTTCCACTGGCCGTGCGGTTAGTGGTATGGGTGGTAAATTTAAGCTTGCTGCGGTCGGTGCAGGGGCTTTGGTTGCAGCAGTTGCTGCTGTTGGTGTTGGTATCGCTGCTGTTGGTGTTAAGTTGGCTAAGTTTGGTTTGCAGCAGGCTTCAACACTTGAGACTCTTCGAATTCAGTATGAGGGTCTTCTTGGTTCGGCTGCTGCTGGTGCTGCCGAGGTTGAGTACATTCTTAATCTTGGTAAAGAGTCAGTTGTGCCTACTGAGGGTCTGCTCGAAGCGAACCGTTTGCTGCTGGCTTACGGTGTTTCAGCAACTAACACTCGCCGTGAACTTGTGAAGTTCTTCTCTGACTTTGGTTCGGCCACTGGTCTAAGCGCAGCGCGCTTGCAGGACATGGCGTACGCCTTAGGACAGGTTGAGGCGCAGGGTAAGGCCAACCAGATCGATATGCGTCAGCTTGCTAACGCTGGTCTGAACCTCGCAACCGTGTATGAGAAGATCGGGGAGCAGCAGGGTATCTCTGCCGCTGCCGCTAAGGAGTTGACTTCAGAGGGTAAGCTTACTGCTGCCATTTTGACTCCAGCGATTATTGCTCTTGGCGATAACTACGCGGAGGCGGCTGAGAAGGCCCGTAATAGTACGCGCGGTATTTTGGCGAACTTGAAGGACATCACGCAGATCAATGCTGGTATCGCTTTCGAGTCATTACTGAATAAACTTAAGCCGTTGCTTATTTGGGCCGAGACGTTTATTGAGTCATTTGATTTTGAACCTATTGCTGATGCTTTTAACAATTTAGTTAAGAATGTCAAATTGGCTTTAGGTGGTGTCGGCGCAAATGCTAAAGATCTAGCAAAGACGGTTTCTAAGAGTATTGCAACGGTTGTGAATGTTATTGCGTATTTAGTGGGTGCAACAATATCTGTTTACCGTGTTCTTTTTTCGTTTATTAAGGCCAGTTACTATGGACTAAAAACTGTGGTAGTTGGTTTTGTAAACTTTACATTAGAAGCTATACTTTCAATACTTAATCCTATTGCTGAGTTAGCTGACTTAATTGGTATATCGCTTCCATTCAACATTGATTTGGCTATTCAGGCAATGAATGATTTTGGTGATATAACGGACCGAGTAATGCGTGAAGCGGCTGTTGATACTGATGTTGCTGGTAAGAGTATGCAAGATTCTTTACTCTCCGCGTTTGATGTCTTTACAGGTAAAGGTTTTGAAGGTTACGCCGCACCAATCGTGTCTAACTTAGATGTAGCAAATATTGGTGTTGTAGAAAAGCCGTTTGAGTCCTTGATTCCTGAAGGCACTGGTGATGCAGGTAAGAAAGAGGCTTCTAAACTGAAAGAAGCCATCAATAGCGTTACTAGCAGTTACGAGAAGTTCCGTGACATGGCGGCTAAGCCTCTTGGCTCAGCGTCAGCCATTGAGTCTGCTTTGGCTTTTGATGCAGAAACTTTTGCTGGTAATGCCAGTTCGATTGTGTCTTCTTACTCTAAGATGAAGGACGCTGTAACTGGCTACTACGATTCTTTGATTGAGTACTCTTCAGGTAAAGCGAAGAAGCAACTCAAGAGGCAGAGGAAAGAAGCGGTCGGGGCTATTAAAGCCCAGTACCAGGAGATCTATGACTTGGCTAAGGCCAATGAGGAACTTGCGGCAGAAATTAAGGTCGAGAATGAAAAATTTGATAAGGCGCGTGAGGCGTCGATTGAAGGATTCAAGAAGCAGATCTCTGAACTTGATGATGCTTACAAGGCGTCAACTAAGTCAACCACGGCTTTCTGGGATGGTCAAGTAGACGAAGCGAATGCTGCTCTTGATGCTGCCACGAAAGCGTACGAGGCTGCTAAGGGCAAGTTAGATAATCTCATCTCTGAGCGTGACTCTTTCTTGAGTGGTATTAAAGACAGTGCGTTTGATTTCGTGAACGGCCTTACTGCCGCTAACGAGGCAATCGCAAAGGTCACCGACCTCGATGGGCTTGGTTCGTTCTCGTCTACGAGTAGCGATGGTATTGCTGACTTCAAGTCAGGGTTGCAGACTCGACTGGACGCAGTTAAGACTTGGCGTGCAGACATTGAGAATCTTGTGAGCCGTGGGCTTTCCCGCAGTCTCCTTGACGATCTGATTCAGGCTGGCCCTGAAGGTAGCGGTGCCCTTGCGGGTGCGCTTGCTGCTGAGACTGACGCTTCGATTGCTGAGATTAACGCTATCCAAAGCGAGTTGGCTGCCACTGTTGGTGGCTTGCAGTCTTCGGTGAGTGCTTCTTTCTTCGATGCTGGTATCAATCAGCAGGCTGGCTTTGTTGCTCAGCAAGAAGCAGCGATGATTGTTGCTCAAGCGTTCGTTAACCAGCAGGAACAGTTGCGTACGCAGGCTCTTGAAGCATTGCAGGCGGAGTACGACGGTCGTGTCAAGGCTCTTGAGGACATGATTACTACGACTGAAGATGCTGAAAGTGCTCACGCAGAATCGCTTGAAAAAACAATGTCAGATAATGCTGTCGCTGCTGAAGCTATTGCTAAGCAGATTCAGAATAGCGTTTCTAACCTGACGGCCAAGTCCAATGACAAGAACCTCTACAAACTGGGCAAGGACGCCATTCAAGGTTTGATCGACGGTATGGAGAAGAAGCGCCCTGCTGCAATCAGGACAGCACAAAGTATTGCGAACCAAATCAGTGCAACTATCGCTAAAGCGTTCCAGATCCAGTCCCCATCGAAACTCATGTTCTCTTACGGTGAGTTCATTTCTGAGGGTCTGGCTCTTGGCATGGAGGCTGGCCTACCAAAAATTAACATGGCCGCTAACAGCGTGGCTAGTGCTGCTTTCCCGAACGGGCAGGTTGGTTCTAGTGGCGCGACTGAGGTGAAGGTTTTCATCGGTGACACCGAGTTGAAGGATATGGTTGACGTTCAAATCACTGATGCTTCTGGCCGTGACCGCGATGTGGCTTACGCCGGAAGAAGGGATTTCTAAATGACGACGACACCAACAGTGGTGCCTGCTACCAATAACGACATCCACCTGATTTCGATTCGGGTGGGTGCCGATGTTGGCTCGTTGGTGTCACTTGAACGACGCGAGAACTATCTGAAGGTGGAGACTGTTCGCGGTGGGCAAGATATTTACATGGTTGAGGACTCAACGTTCGTGGCTGATTATGAGGCTACACAGAACACACCAGTTGAGTACCGGGCTACCTCGAAACTGGATGGCGTTGAGGCTGTCAGTGACTGGGTGCTGGCCGATAACTTGGATACGGGTGGTGACTTCTTTTTCAGTCTGGACGATCCGTTCAGTGGTCTGAACATATATGTTGAGTCACTGAAGAGTGCCGCCACGACCTCTCCACGCTCAGTGGTAAGGGTGTGGGGCCGACCTGACCCGGTTGTGGTTTCGGGCGTGCGTGAATTGCCGTCTGGATCGCTTGTGATTTTGACGCTTGAGTTGAACGAGAAGGACTCCGTATCGGAGATCTTGTCGTCTGGTCAGATTTGCGTTCTTTCACCACAGTGGCCCAGTGAGGGTCTACCGGACACAACGTACATAAGTATCGGTGGCGTTAATACAACTCGCCCGTCTCCTAGCGCCTTTGAGCCGTCTCGTCGTTGGACGATGGAGTATCAGCAAGTTTATGCTCCTCCAGCGTTCTGGCGTTACCCGACTGAAGAGGCAACTACTTGGACTGGTGTGCTTGACGATTACGCGAACTGGACGGCGGTTGCTTCTAATACTTGGCGTGAGGTTGTGGGCATATGATCCCGGCTTCCCCCGAGTTTAAGAAGGCTCTTACTGCTTCACATGTAGCCCTTACTCGCGCGGTTGTGTTGAATCCACAAGCTGATGGTACTTACGCCGAAGGCGTGACCTTGGCTATCGCTAGTGGCGGATTGAGCATTGATGGTGACCGTAACGTGTGGAGGCAGGGCAACTTTGTTCTCGCACCAGCGTCACCTTTTCTGCTTGACCCTTTGGACAACATTGATGGCTCTACCAGGTTGCGTATTGACCGTGGTATCCGAATGTTCCAAGGGTTTGAGGAGTGGGTTACTGTCGCGGTGCTTCAGGTTCAGCAGGCTTCACGAGGCTTAGGCGAAGGCACACTGAAAGTTAGTGCTTACGATCTTGGTTCGGCTGTGCAGGATTACCCGGTGGCAGTGTGGTCCCCGATTAACGAGGACTACACGACAATGACTTCGGTTGAGGCGATCAAATACTTGGTCGATGAGGCCATGTGGGATGCAGAGGTCATCTGGACTATTGATCCAGAGATCGACTTGACTGCTATTCCCCCGGAAGGCACCACGTTTACTGGTAACCGTTGGACGATCATTAACAGCCTCGCTACCGCTTTGGGCGCTATCGCTCACGCAGACTACGACGGCACTTGGCGTTTACGCAAGGTTGTCAACCAGACACCGACGGTACGGGCGATGGAAGTCATTGAAGGTGGTGGCGGTGTTCTTGTGGATCGGACGATCTCTAAGTCTCGCCGTGAAATGTTCAATGCCGTTCAGATTACTTGGGAAACCCCAACTATCAGCGGCACCGTTTTTGTTGTTGACAGCGACCCGGCAAGCCCGACTTACTGGGATGGACCGTGGGGCAAGAAGACAGCACCTACACAAAAACTGGACACGATTACAACTGAAGAGCAGGCTATCGAAGCTGCGTACGCACTACTCGAAACATACAAAGGCAGGGCTAGGAAGATTGATTTCCGTTCTGTTCATAATCCACTCATTGAACCGTTTGACGTTATTGCCGTAAGTGAGGCAGAGATCGTTGGCGGTCTAAGGCAACTAACCATGCAGGAGCACATCCTAGACGCGATTGAGTATCCCCTTGCTGGTGGTGAAATGGCCGCCGACACGAGAGAGGTTACTGATGAAATCATTCGTTGATGCGGTTGTTGAAAGATCAAAGATTGAAGCGGTCGCAAGGTCAGCAACTTTACGTTTCGGGCCGGTGACTGATGTTATTGGAACATCGGTGATGGTGGAACTTGAAGGTGTCATTGTTGGTCCACTTCCGGTGTTGAAGGGCGTTGTCCCTGAGATCGGGGATCAAGCTTGGATGCTTGCTCAAAATTCAGTGCTGGTTGTAATTGGCGTGTCGTCAGGCGAAATCCTTGGCACTCAATCAGTCACAACCGCAGATGTTGCCTTAACTAATCCTGTGGGTCGTTTCTCAGCTGCCACGCAGGAAGATGCTAATACCGTGTTTGTGTCGGAAATTGACCGCCGAGTTGGGGGAGATGGGGTCACAGACATGGTGTACCTCACGCAGAAAGAGTTTGATCAGATTCAACCAGATCCGATGACAGTATATGTCATTAGAAATTAAGGAGAAAAAAGTATGGCAATGAAATTATATTACGGAAACGAGCTAGTTGGCGGCGAAGTTGATCTTAATGATTTCGAGGATTTGAAGAATGACGTTGAAGGTAAGTACGACAAGGGTGATTCAAGCATCCTTGATAACGACGTCATGCTGTACTCAAACGCGGCTCTCATGGAGAAGGCAGTTCTGGGTAACGCTACTGACATTGCGACGCTCCGTGACGACATCATGGACAGTCTCATTCCGGCGTTGGAAACGGGCGGCGAGAACATTACTGCCGAGTTCACCAAGTACTTCCCGATCTACGGGGACGACGATGCACTGGCCCTGATGTATGACAATGCTGCCACCCTTGGGCTGGCTGTTGATAAGAACATTCAGGACATCTCTAACGAGGTTTCTGCGCGTGAGGCTGGCGACACGGCCACTCTGACTGCCGCAAACACTTACACCGATGCGGAGATCGCCAAGATCCCCGGTGTTGAGGGCATTCAAGAGGTCGAGGATCAGGCCGTCCGTAACCAGAACATCATCGACGGGGATACAGCTCCAGCTGGTGTGATGACTATTGCAGTGGTTGATGCCCTACCTGACAGTCCTTCGGCCACGACCTTGTATGTAGTGAAGGGCTGACTCATGAGCTTGTTTCTTGGTGATCGTAACCTTGTTGAGGTGAAGACAACGGATGTTATGTTGTCGAATCCTCAACGTTCCGGGTTTTCGACTCAAGCGGATGCAAATAGTTACTTTGCACAAAAACTGGCATTAGTGAATAACTCTTGGGGTCAATTAGTTTCATTCACCTGGGGTCAGGTGGCAGGAAAGACGGATGTTAAGTAACTGCTGGTTGTTATAGGCGTTTCAAAATAATATTAAAGGCTACACATACTTAAGGAGTAACACATGGCTGGCGAATCATACACAAGCCCGGTAACGGGCGAGACTTACACTGTACCGTCGTACACCGATCCTGCTGACGCACCTGTCGCGTTCAAGGACTTTGCTGACACCATTACTGGTGGTGGTGGGATTGATATTCCTGCTACTCGCGTTGATGCTGTCGTGCAGACGCTCGATGGGTCTACTTGGTCTGAAGGCATGGCGTTGAGCGTTGTCGCTGCCGTGCCTGCTGACACTGAGGGTCAAATCGGGGATGTGGTGTTTGTCGCGGGAAAATCGCCAGCGCCCTCAGGCGCGGCTAAACTATCTGCAATTACTGGCACGGGTACGACTCACGTTGATGGTGATTTTGTTGCGTACGAGTTTATTGACGATGGGACTGTGACTGTTTCAGACCACGGATTCCTGACAGAGGCACTTATCGTTGGTGGCGGTGGTTCGGGTGGATCAGGCTATGGAGGCGGCGGTGGCGCAGGTGCGTTCTTCAATGTTGCTAACGCATATTTATCGGCAACTACACATGCGGTAACTATTGGCACTGGTGGTGTTGCCAAGGCGATAGTAAACAATGGCGGCAGTCTAACCGGCAGCAACGGTAATGCCTCAATAATATCTGGATACATTGCACCGGGTGGTGGTGCTGGAGCAGCAAGTTCCGATACGCCCGTGGCTTACTACGCGATTGATGGAATTTCTGGTGGTTCAGGTGGCGGAGCGAGTGCGTCACAGGGTGGAACTGCTGTTGGTGGAAGTGGCATTATCGGTTTTGGTTCAGACGGTGGTGGCATGACAAACCCAAACATTGGTGCTGGCTCTGGCGGTGGCGGTGGGGATCTAAACGGTGAGACTCCGACAACATGGGGGACTGGTGGTTCAGGCGGATCGGGAGCGACCACAAATATCACAGGGACAATTTTGACTCTCTGTGGTGGTGGCGGAGGTAGCGGTGTGTCAGTCGGCGGTGTCGGCGGAAGCAATATTGGAGGAACAGGGGCAATAAGCGGAGCGAGTTCTGCTGGTGCGGGAATTCCCTCAACCGGATCAGGTGGGGGCGGTCTTTATGCAACGCTACTAGGAGACGTTGCTGGTGACGGTGGTTCTGGTGTCGTTATCATACGAATCCCAGCATCAAGCGTTGTTGGTATAGACAAGTCAGGTTGGACTGAAGTGTCCACTGGCGAACGTCAAATCGCTGAGACTAAGCGTGTCGCTAAGCAGACCGCAGCACGCAAAAAAGCAGCCGTAAAAGAAGCCGCTAAAGAAGCAACAACAACAGACATTGAGGAGACCGAATGAGTGACGACGGCGTGTGGGTGAAAGTGTGGCCCGAATATGTTGGCACACAGGAAGCAACTATCACTGCTATCACTGGTAGCGGGATCACGCACACTTACGGTGACTTTGTTGCGTTTGAGTTTCTGACGAGTGGATCGTTGACTTGTACTGAAGGTCTCATACCGGAGGCACTTATTATCGGTGGCGGAGGCGGCGGAGCAAATATGGTTGGGGCCGCAGGAGCGGGTGGTTATTTGGAATTGACGAGTCCGTATCTTAGTGCGGCAACGCACTCAGTAGTCGTTGGCGCTGGTGGTGTAGGGCCGTCTGCGGCAAATGTTTCTGGTGGCATGGGGGAAGCGTCCATTGTTGCTGGATCTTACTGCGCTGTTGGAGGGGCTGGTGGTTCCATGAGATCCGTTTCAATAGATGGCGGTTCTGGTGGAAGTGTTTATCAAGCCGGTGGCGCTGGTGGTTTAGGGACACCCGGCCAAGGAAATGCTGGCGGGGTCACTGGCGTGTCCCCTGATGGCTCCGGCGGCGGCGGTGGTGGCGCTGGATCTGTTGGCCTTGATGCGCCCGGAAATAATGACGCAGGTGCGGGTGGTGCGGGAAAAAGTTCTTCAATTACGGGCGACCCAGTAATTCGAGCAGGTGGCGGCGGCGGCGGTAGCCGGTTTGGAAATGGCGCAGCAGGCGGTAGTGGCGGTGGCGGCGCTGGTGGTGCTGAAAATGTCAGCGGGACAGATGCAATAGCCAACACAGGCTCAGGCGGCGGTGCGGCAGGTTATACGGCCCCTCTTGGCGGCAACGGCGGCTCTGGTGTCGTTATCGTCAAAGTCAAAGCCTCCAATGCAGCGAATGTTGACAAGTCCGGCTGGACTGAAGTCACTGAAGCGATGCTGGCAGCAGCAGCGAAGAAGCGCGAAGTTGAACGTAAAGCGCAAGCCAAGAAAGCTGCGTTACTAGCCAAGACTGAAGAACTGTCAGGGGCAACACAAACAGACATTAAGGAAACCGAATGAGCATCTACACGAAGACAGCGGATGGCTGGCTACCGATAGCTGGCGGTGGCGGCAGTGAGCCGGGTGCTGCTAACTTCACTGACGAGCCGACCGGTACTTACACGGAAAATGGTGTGAACTATAAGTACATCACCTACACGGAGACGAGTACTATCACAATAGACCAAGAGGGGTTTGCTGATGTGCTGGTCGTGGCCGGTGGCGGGAATTCGTACGTTACTAGCGCGGGGCTATACAAATCTGCTGGGGGCGCGGGTGGGGTCATATATTCCCCGAACAAGTTTTTATCCGTTGGCACAAATAGTGTTGTTGTGGGCGCAGGTGCGGCAGGTTACGCAAATGGTGATGATTCAGTATTCATAGACCTTTACGCAATAGGCGGAGCGCATGGCAACTCTTCTAATAGTTATGTAACCGGATTTAATGGCGGTTCAGGTTCAGGCGCATGTGGCACAGGCGTAACCGTTGGGTTAGGCGTTATTGGTCAAGGAAATGACGGCGGCCTTGTATCCAGCGGCTTAGGTGCTGGTGGGGGTGCTGGTGGTGCTGCTTCAGGTGAAACCGCAGGCCCGGGGTTATTGAATAGCATCACGGGTGCTGAGGTTACTTACGCCACAGGCGGAAGTGCCACCACACCCAATATAGCCAATTCGGGGAACGGTGGCGGCGGAGTAGCGGACGGTTCAAGCGGAGTTGTAATTATTAGGGTGGTGGTGTAAATGGCACACGCAGCAAGAATCAACAAGGACGGGCTTGTCCGTCAAGTAATCGTGGACGAGTCCTGATGCGAGGCATGGGATTCACAGACACCAATCAAGAGTGGCCCTCCGGGGTCACTCACGGGCGGATCTGGGACATTGGCGCTACTTGGGCCGACATCCACATCGCACCTGACGTATTCAAGTGGGATCGCCTCGACGAGGTTGTAGCCAAAATGGAAGCAAACGGCATCACGCACATAACGTATGTGATCGCTGCTACACCAGCGTGGGCTGCAAGAGATCCTCTCGCGCCACATAACGCACCGTGGCTGCCTCGCGGGTCTAACTCGCTTCCTGGTGACCCGAATAACTCTTGGAAACCTTTTGTGTTTGCGCTGAGTGATAGGTACAAGGGGCGTATTCATTCGTACGAGGTATGGAATGAATGTCAACTGAAAGACTTCATGTACCCGTGGGATGACAAGAACCGCAAGGATCTTGCAAAGATGACTGATGATGCTAACCGGATTATTAAAACAAACGACCCTGCGGCTCTTGTCGGTGCGTGTAGCATCCTACCCCGCGAAACTAGCGGTGGCTTGAAGAAGGGCGAGAAGTTCCTGAAGGAACTGGCTAAGCGTAAGAACTGGGGTGGCGTTGACTTCTTCGCCATTCACTCTTACCCAGAAGGTAGTACGAAGCAAGCGTCACAGTGGATCGATTACTTCGATGACACGAAGGCGCTGTTGAAGAAGCTGAAAGCACCGAAGAATCCGGGCAAGAAATCGTCCACGATTTGGGTGACTGAGACTGCTCTTGGCCTGCTGTCCGATGGAATATCGGCGGAGAAGGTTGAGCAGTACACGGCGAAGATCGCTGATCGTGGCGCGTCGGTTGTTATCTGGTATGCCTGGGACCGTGAGGATCTGGGCGGTGCCTGGATTGGTCCGGGGACGTACATGTGGGAAGCCATCAAGCGTCACTGGAAATAAGTGTAAGTCCACAACTATAACAAGGAGAGAATACCCGGTTTGAGAACCAAGCAAATCAAGCAAGCGTACAGAGACTGGAATCGGCTACGAAGTTCAGCCATAGGTAGAAATGACTTGGCCGAGATTGATGCAATTTTCACGCGAGAGATTTCTAAAATGGAGGAACAAAATGAAGACCATAGGCAGAGATGAATTCAAGGCTGCGATCAAAGCCGCAGGTATCGAACCGGGCTTGAAGTGGTGGAAAGATTGGGACAAGACTGACTGGAATGGTCGCTCTGGCTGGGCAGGAAAAAATGGGAACCCGCAAGGTCTCTTACTGCATCACAACGGCGGAGCCGCGACCGAATCCACGGAAGCGAAAGACAACAAGGATTGCAGCCGCGACGAGAACGGTGCCAAGTATGTTTGGCGGCACCCAGACTTCAACTCCCCCGCTTCTCAGTTCTTCCTAAGGCGCTGCGGTCAACTCGACATCATGGCGTACACGCAGTGCTATCACGCTGGCAAGGGCGACTTCACTGGGACCGAATGGAGCGACCACAAGATCCCGCGCGACTCCGGCAACTCGTACCTGATGGGTATAGAGATCGCTTCCAAGGGAAACCGGAACGACTTTACTGAAGCCCAGTGGAGCACGCTCTCAAAGCTCGCTGTCTGCTTGAAGGACTTGTACGGCTGGAAAGACACCGGAACGTATTACTTCCCGCGACACAAGGACTGGGCCGGTTCACGCAAGAACGACATTCAAGCCAGCAACAAGTTCGTGCAGGGCAAGTTTGAAGAGTACGGCAACGATGTCTGGTGGGACGGTCAAGTACCCGACTACCTGCACATGGTCGATTTACAGGCAGACCCTGACACACCTTACGCAGGATCTTGGCGTTTGACAATGCGGTTACACGATCTGGGTTTCGGTGCTCAGAAAACAAAGCCAATTAAAGGCGAACAGAGTTGGCCTACGAAGAACTACACACTCTGGTGTGAAGCAAACGGTGTAGATCCCGAAGCCGTATACAGCGGTGAGGTTCACTCAACAATATTTGATACGCGGCCTATTTGTGAATGCTGCGGTCAGGAGATACCGGAATGAGTAATTTCAAGCCAGACGAGTGGTTGAAGTTTGTTCTTGTATGTACAATACCTATCACTTTCGCGCTCGTGTTAGTGATGGTGGCCGTTAGAGACAGAATTTTGGACCCCGTTATTTCCGGTGGAATGCTCACTTTACTTGGTGGGATTCTCGCAGCGGTAACCGTAGGAACTTCTAAGGGTAAGGACGAAGATGAACCAGAAGTTTGATAACGCTCAAGACGAGAAGGACTACGAACTAACCAAGATCGTGCCCGAAAAATTTATTGATTGGCCCAGTGACGTTGAGGAGGTTTCTGATGCGCTCGATTAAGAAGCAGCAAGAATGGTGTGAAAGTCAAGTATCGAAGCCAACTCAGGACTGGTCCAACATGTGCCAAAGCTTCTCACGCCAAAGTCTAGGCATGGGCGGTTTCGGGAGCAGTGCAAAAATTGCGTGGTCCAATGTTTCCAGCAAATACAAAGTGCCGATAACTAAAGCAAGCGACAAAAGCTGGTGGGCGAGTATACCTCAAGGCAGTCTTATCTATTCGACACATGGCACCTATGGGCACGCTTGGGTGGCTATGGGTAGCAGTAAAGCGTATTCAACAGATTACAAGCGTAAAGGTCACATCGACGTTGTTCCCGTGGATCTTCCTGGGTGGAGCAGCATCAAGAACGCCACGCAGGGTTACATCATTGGTGCCCAATATTACGAGAAGGACGGGCAGCATTTCTTCGGTGTAAAAAGCGACCTATGGGATGGGCATTTGCCTCCTCTGGAAAATATCGTTAAAGGCATGAAAAACAACAGTCTTGCAAATAGTGCTGTATGGAGGCTCACTTGTAAACTCCATGATCGCGGCTACGGAAAATCCACGCCGATTAGGTATGAACAGACGTTCCCCAACAAGAACTACGGGCTTTACTGCGAGGCTAACGACGAAGACCCAGACACGTTCACTGAAGCAATTTACAACGACATCTTTGACCAATGAAAGGCAAGGGTATGGACACGCCAAAGAAGAAGCATTGGTTCAAAAGAATATTTCTTGTTGACTATGATTTAGATGTAGTCAACAAGGAAATCGCGCCAATTCTTAAAGCAAAAAAGCACACTGTCTTCGCTCAAGCTGATCGCACATTAGTCAAAAACGGTAGCAGCAGCATCACTGTTTCAGTGGACAATGTTAACAAGTCAGCCTCTCTGCGCTTTGGCTCCTCAGAAGCCGTAGACACAGTTGACGCTGTGTGGTTCATTTCAAAGACTGGCAACAAAGTTAAAAACACGTTTGGCGATGAGCTTTCCCCAAACGCACCACGGTTGGTAGTTCGAGACTTCTTGTTGCTGACTCAAGAAAAACAGGGTGATACCCCTATCGATATTTCAGTACCTCCACATGGTCACAACATTTACCAAGAACAGATTGACGATGAGATTAAAGCGCGTGAAGAAGGCGACGAAGACACGCTAGACGAAGCGAATAAGTACACAGATGAAGCCATAGAGGGCATTGATTTAACAACTTGGTCTGCTGCCCCGCAGCCACCTGCCAAGGTTGGTAAGCGTCCACCGGAGCGACCTGTTGAGGGTGAATTGTGGTTCATGTCTGATGTGTTCTTGGCTGAGGGTGAGATCCCCATTGAACTGTCTAATGACAAGTTGTTTGTGTATGCAGACGGCAAGTGGGAGCCAGCGACATCGTTGCAGCACGAACGGCGTATGCGCGAACTTCGTGACGAACAAACTTGGCTAGATGCTGAGTATTACACCCAGCGCGAGGACGGCAAGCACATCACGCGCTTGGACAAGGCGCTGCTGCCTGAGCCTGTGTTTGTTGATAAGGCGGTTACGGTTCATGAAGATGGTGTGATTCCGCCGTTTGATGACGACAACCTGCACCACTCAGACCCGATCTCAAAGAAGTATTCCACGATTGCTTACAAGGGCGAAGACCCTGGGCCGGGGATCTATTACGCGATCATCAGCCATAAGAGCACTCCAAGTTACCCGTCTCCTCGTCGTGAGGAGTGGATCGTCAAGTCGGTTAGTTACGACAACGGCATTGTGACCATTGAGGCCCATGAGCCGTACGGCTGTGTGGGCGGTAGCAGCAGGGTGTACACGGCGACCCTTTGGTTGCTGACGCAAGAGGACGCGACGAAGTTGCCTTTCCATAGCCACGACGACCAGTACGTCCAAAAGGGTCACGGGCACTCAAAAATGCAGGAGCAGATCGACGAACTGAGCGAACGCATGGAAGCCTTGGAAGAAACCATGAAGCCTTGGTTAGGCATTGACATCGGCACTTACGCGACCAAGGCCGAGAGTTATGAGCCGACAGGCAGCAGCCAGAACGAGGGCACAGCGGGCATGTGGTGGACCAACGTAAGCATGAACACGACTCCGAACAATCACGTTCGTATCGGCATGCAGGCCAACCCGGATCTGTGTAAGCAGATTGCGGCTACGCCTGTGCCGTTCGAGATGGATGTCATCCAGCCGGGGGCAAAGCAGACCTGGCATGTGTACGAGATTTACGAGCGCGGGACAAGCGTGCTTCACGTTTTGAACGATGTGGCATGGGGTGACCCAATGACCCACAGCCACATCGCTGTTGATACGCAGTACATCGTGCGGAAGGTATGAAAAATGCAATTTACAACGACATTTTAATTAATGAGAGGCACGGGTATGGACACCGTAGTTAAACGAAAGAACTGGTTCAAACGGCTATTCATCTTAGATTATGATGTCCAGCTTGCACCACTACTAGAATCAATCGACCCGATTCTAGAAAATATCCAAATCCAACAGATTGAAATTGATGACGCACACCTTAAAATTGATGGTCTCAGCGAGGCAATAAAAGTTGTTGTTAGACAGGTTGAATCTGTTGACGAGAAACTCAACTTAATAAAGACCTTCGACTACCAAGGCAAGATTCTGTACGCACAAGCCGATCTTGACATGAATGCTAGCGGCAATAGTGACATCGCGGTATCGATAGACAATGTTAACAAGGCCGCGTATCTGCGCTTCGGTTCTTCGGAAGCCGTGGACACCGTTAACGCTGTATGGTTCATCTCAAAGACTGGTAACAAGGTCAAGAACGACTTCGGTGACGAACTTTCTCCCAGCGCACCACGGTTAACAGTTCAAGACTTCCTGCGGATGACTCAAGAAAAGCAGGGCGATGATCCTCTCAAAGATCTGGTTCCACCTCACACTCACGACGTTTACCAAGATGAGATTGAGGCTCTGGATAATCGTGTTGAGGATCTTGAGTCGTCGGCTTGGGGCGATGCGTTTGATGACAGCGAACTGAAGAAGGGCATTGCTGAGAACTCTGCCAAGATTGCAGTAAACACTGCCGGTATTGAATCAAACAGTGCTGCGATTGGTGCCAACTATGTTCGCTGCGAAGAGAACGAATTAAAAACTATCGAAAACGCTTTCCAAATTGCTTTAGTCGATGTTCGTGTAGATGACATCGAAGAGTTCCTTGGCGGTGTTTACTTTGAAGTCTCGCTAGGTATTGATCGTTGGACTTTTGACACTAAATCAGTACCTGATGAAGGTACCTTCACTGCATTCTCGTATGACTTTTCAGTAACCAACACAGAATATTGGATCAATGAAGTTGCAGCTGGTCAAGCAGTAAACAACTGGGCGGATGCCCGACCTGGCGATAAGTTCAATCTAACTGCCCAGAACAATGGGGACACCAACTACGGTAAATACGTTATCAGCACTATTGAATTGTCAAACGGCATTTGGAACATCACAGGTGACTTTGTTGAAGGTGCAGGCAGGCTGACTGCCGGTGCCGGATACTTCATTGAGATCCTACACGGGTCAAGACAGTTTGAGCCTGATAATAGTGTCGGTGGTGAATTAGAGCACTTGGCATCAATCGAATATGTGGATAACCAAGATGCGTTAAAACTAGATAAGACTGGCGGAGATATAACTGGTAAACTTTCTGTTGAAGACATACTTACTGTTTCCAATGACCTTTTTCTGAACGGTGGGCAAGGCAAGCAGACTATTAACGTTGCGTCTGGTTTTGCCGGATACCTGAAATATGCTGGCACTCCAAAACTTACTTGGGGTAACGACCTTGACGCAAAAGCCAATTTGGATATGAACAACAATAGAATTCAAAAAGTTGGCACACCTGTAGATGGTACAGATGCAGTCAGCAAGAATTATGTTGATTCTAGTTTTCCAAAGTTTTATGATTTAGGAAAAAGAAACTACAAGGTTGCTCAAAGTGTTTCTAATGCTGATAGTTCCGGGCCTTGGTTTGTGCCAGCAACTTCTCACACTAACGGCACTGGAAATATGTGGCCGGGGAATGCAAACGCTATTCACCTTTACTATGATGCCGATCAGCACGACATGATTGCAACAGGAGCAGGAACAGTCTTAATTTTTGATAAAGAAGATAGAAAAATTATGATGCATGCAGTTGTGGTTGGATCTCCAGTGAGGCAGAAAATGAGTGGTAGAGACTGCTGGAGTTTTGAAATAGTGTCAATAGAGGCACTAGGTCGTGAATGGGATTGGGGCGTAGAATACGAAATGACTTTATCTGGTGTCTTTTGGTCAACTGCGTGAAGCACACTAAAAAACTAAACTCAACGGGGGCGTTCTAGTAGCCGGAGCGTCCCCGTTCCACCAATGGCTAAATTAGGTTTCCCCGCCCGGTGCGGGTAGACCGCTTCTCTCAAAACACAAAATGCCCCTGTCAAGAATCTCTTCATTGAGAAACTTGGCAGGGGCTTTTTTGTTTTTTGGGGTCTCTTACTGGCGACATGCACTTCCTTGCGTGTTAGGCCAGTGATGCTTTCCTTTACCGTTGTCGAAGATCGACCAGAATGCCCATTCTTGGTAGAAAGGGTGCCAGCGATGCGCGGGTGTGGAGCGCAGTTTTTCTCCTATCTGGAACGCTTGTTTTTTCGGCGCTCCCTGTTCACGCATTGACTTTTGGATACGCCATCCGGCACCAACAGAGAAAGCAGGTGACATCTGGTAAGCGCCTTTATATTTCTTGGATCGGCTCATTGCACCGTAAACATCACGGGACTCTGAAGCGCGTATCTGTAACCGGCACTTGTTCCATCGACCTCGATACTCTGGTCCTTGGTAGAACGAGATGGTTGTCGGCAGATACTTCTCGCCCTTCTGAACGACGCTAGGGTAATCCATCCAACCGTCTTCACCATCGTCGATGTTTGACGCAGCGGGAACTATAAGTGCAACGCTTAACAGCGCGGCGGCTATCACTCTTTAACCACCAATAGTTGAGCAAAAGCATAAGCCGTTGCTGGATTTGTGTTTACCATTCGCTCTGCCTTTCCTAGTCGGTCAATCATTGATAGAAGTGTGTCATACGTCATCACGACCCTTGCATCCCCTACCGGCGCACGCCGCTTTTTGTGAACGACCACACCGAATAGAAGCCCAGAGTTTTTCCTTTGCTGCTCAACATCTTCAAGCCATTCGTTGTACCTAGCGGTGGCGTGATCTTTTGCCTGAACAGTGACGATGCCTTCGATATGCACATCGCCTAGATCGCCCTTGCCAGCCTGCGCTGGTCTAAAAGCTTTGAGCCTCAACTTGTGCGCGTAGTCCCTAAGGGACGACTCAAAAGCCGTCCCCTTGACCTTGTTTGGATTGACCATGTTTCTCCTCAGATGTCTACGACTTCACAGCCAGTGTCGGCAGAGCACGCAAGTTCGCGCGACCCTATTGTTCCATCTTCTAATTCATACATAATTAAATCAGCAAAGCGTACTTCTTTAGGGCTAGACTCAACTAAAGCCTCGTATGCTTCCTTATTCAGCTCCGTGTACGGGGCTTGCTTATAGGTGTGTTCACTGTACGGTAAGAAGCTGATGCCAGCCACCGAATCCCAATTCTTGTAAACCCAGTTAGCCACCGCGATCCACTCATCAGGCCGAACATTCACCGTGATCGAAACCATGTGCTCGCTGTAATTAAGTCGATACACTTTGTACAGTTCTAGGTGCTCAATAGCTGAGATCTTTTCACGCAATCTTGCACCGTCAGGGGCTTTTACTGGGAACGAGAATACTGTTGTCCGATCAGGAGCCGTGAGATCCGACTCATTAGGAACACCACTGTCAATCATCAACTTAGTAAGCGGGTCACTATTGCTTCCGCGAACCGTACGCGCATAATACTCACTATGCCACGGATGAATGCCACTAGACACACCAGTCAGTTGAGACACAGTGCCAGAAGGCTTCACAGTCGTCACAGCAACGCTTGTAGTAATACCCAACCGCGAAGCCCACTCTTCATTGATCGTTACTGCACGCTTCTTCATGGCGGCAAGACGGGCAGGGAGTTTGGCATCGAACGGATTGTTGTACATGTGATTGCCGTAGATCCCAGTCAGTGATACGCCCAACAGACGCTCTTCTTCCGCGTTCTCACGCCATTCTGCGCGAACGTAATGGAAGTTGGTTAACGTCGACTGCCAGGTTCCCAGGATTGCAGCGATGGTGACCTTATGAAGCACATCGGCTTCCGAATCTTCAGGACGGATCACAACTTCCGAAAGATTGCAAAGACCCTTACTGCGAAGAGCTATTTCTCCACAAGGATTCGTGCCTTCGATCAACTCTCCGTAACGGCGATCAGGTGACGCATTACTAACACCATCTAGGTTAAAGATCCCACGCTCACCCGACTGAGACTCAATCAATGCTGACCACTCATGCAAAAAGATCTCCGCTGAAGGTCGGCGATTATATACGGCACTGTTGTTCGCAAGGGCGCGTTGCCCATTGTTCTCCCACCAGGCACCACTCTTAGCCTTAGCCATCTCAGGATTACTCAGATCAGATAGAGAGATCAAAGCTGAACGGCGAACACCACCACTGACAACAACGTCACCAATCTTGCAAACGAGATCGTGGACCTCAATCGGTGAAAGTCTGCGACCTACCGCACCACGGAAAGTATCAATGGTGAACTGGAACAGTTGCTCTAGCGGCTCAGGACCAGACGCCCTACCCCCAAAACTTTTTAGGCGAGCACCAAACGGGCGAACCTTGGAAACATCCCACATCGGCATGTAACCTGAATACAAGTTCTCAATCAACGTGCGATAGGCAGTAGCCCAGCCTTCACGCGAATCAGCAACCTCAATAATTTCTGCCGTGTCAATAATCTGATTTGGTACCGGAGCCATTTTCTCTACATGCTTACGCTCCACGCTGAAACCCATCCCAGTTCCGCACATTAAGATGAACATGATCTCATCGAAAGCCCGGTGATGATCCATAGCAATAAACGCACAGTTGTACCCAGCAAAATGCGAGCGTTCTAAAGCTGGGCCAGCCGACATGATTGCGCGCATCGAGGGCATAACGTCCCTGTTAATGATTGCTTTGCGTACTTCCTTGAACACCTCATCCTTGTGGTCAACACCGTACTCACTTTCCAAGTGATTCTTGAAAAAGCTTAGATACCTATCTACCGTCTCAGGCCAAGTCTCGCGCCGATTCTCGTCTTCAATCCAGCGCGCATACCGCGATATTGCGATAAATTCTTCATAGTTGGTCATTTTTCTCATTTACTGATCCTCTTTCTTTGGGCTATTCCCGTGCTTTTGTTTGCGTTGTACTTGAAGTAAAACTAGG
>JAUJPO010057804.1:0-13814 GCA_032270745.1 Tiaropsis multicirrata
GCTTCAAAGTTTACGGTGTTTTTAACCCCCCCCCCCCCCCCCCCCACAGGATTTAGGAAGGGATTGATTTTCTTTCTGGCATGGGGTTTTCTTTTTTAGGGGGCTTCCAACCCCGTTCAGTGGCTTAAAAAGTACAATAGTTTTATTTTGGGCTTATGAGTTAAAATTTGGCATAGATTGTGCATTTTCTAATGCTATGCTCTTTAAATTAGGAGCACATTAGCAATTTTTTATTTTTCGATATTCCGGAAAGACGATAATAGGCGATACCAAGGGACTATAATAAGAAAGAAGGAATAACATCTCTCTCGATTGAAAAATTGAAAGACCGTTGAAAATTAATCAATGTTGATCGATACCAAAACATGAACAGTCAATAAAATAGAGTTTATCCTTATTACATTTGTATAAAAAATTTCTTTGTAAATTCAATAGCTTTGTATAGAAATGTTAGAAATGTTAAAAAATTAGATACAATTTTTTTGGTTATATAAAAAAACAAGACTGGTACTTTGTTCGAAGAAACTTTCGCATGAAGGTATCTTCCTACCAAAGTTTCTTCCAATAAAGTATACTGAAAAAGCACCTCATGGTTATTGTTATGTTTGGGTGAAAAAAATGTTTGAAGATGAGGGCTTGATGTAACGAAAAAAAATATTATATAAACAATGTAAGAGCATATTTTTGATATGGACGCATATTTGAAAATTTTATTAAAAAATGACGTTATTTTCGACAAACTTTTTGCCTAACTACTTAGTGAGGTTAAGATCCGAGGTTTTTTTATAGGAAATTTATCTCGTATACTTAACCTTACTATTGAAGCATCTTGGTAAGTCTTGATAACAATATTTACTACAATTTTTTTCTATGCCATATTATGACCCAAGTAACTTTTTATTTTCGGATGCTAAGTGTTGCTAGCTAAAATTTGGCGAAAATGGAGAAAAGTTTAAAGGGCCGATAAAATAGACGCATTTCTCTTTTAGAATTAATATTGAAGTGAATAAACAAGTGAGTGTTCAATTTAAAAATTCTGATTTCATTATTTGAGAAACTCCAACAGCATCAACTAAATTATGTGAAATTTTCTCCAATTAAAAAAACTAAAAATATAAATCATTAAAAATGCGTTCAAAAGTCTTTGTAGGTATAAATAACAAGATAATTAATATAAATACAGCGTTAATGGCTTTTGAAAAAAAAGAATCTTACAGAGTATAAAAAATAGCTGCCATATGTTCCCGGAACAGCGCTCGTCTTAAGGGCTCAGTATACACTCGATTTTTGAGTTTGAAGACCAAATTTTAACTGAACGTTCCTTGAAAAATTTAGCAAAAATCTGCGTTTACAGATTTTTTCCATGACTTCCTTCATGAGTAATTAAAATTTTAATTATAATAACGATCTCCGTTAAAACGTTAATCTCCCCAATTTACAAGAAATGCTTATTTTCCATGGAAAATCAATTTCTTTGTTTCAATTTATTTTTCATTTTCTAGAAATAGTTTAACTATTTAAAATCTTTCGGCAAATTTTTCTAACTCAATACTTATAAAGTTATGAATGTTTTTTTATGAAAAATTGCCAAAAAAACACCTTTTTGAAGATTTTAAGACGAAGAAGCTGTAAGAAAAAATTTCCGAAAATCTGTTTTTAGTTAGCAAACAGATACATCAGCTGAACCAAAAAGATAATGATTCTATTTAATTTCGTCCAAAATAAGGACATCAAAGGTGAAATACACTTCTTCTTTAAACCCTTCATTTTCTTCTTCATCGATTTTTTCTTTGCGATTCTTTGATTTTAGGATGCAAAAAAGATTGGTCTAACAGAAAATGTATAACATACTATACATTTATGGGCTCTAAATTAAGGAGAAATTGACATTAAGTAGGTCTGAAATTTGGAAAACAAGGTGTATACTGATCCCTTAACTGTAATATAAAGGTTACGTTAAGCGAGATAAATCATGGGACGACGGCATGAGATGGGAACGAGAACGTTCAAACGGCCAATCGAGCGTCCTAGATTTTGCGGGGCAACGGTTGCGGGTCGCTATTTACCGTCCTCCTTCTTTGATTTATCTCGCTTAACGCATGGAGGTAAGAAAAACAAATACTTTAATCGGATTAACTTTTGCGAGGTCAAAAATTCGCAGAAACTTGTGGATAAACTTTCGCGAATTAGAAAAGTCGCAAAATTTCGCAAGATAAACGTTCGCGAATGGAGAAATTGATTAATTTTCGCGAGATGACTTTTGCTAATGAAGAAGTTTGTTGGACTTAATTTAGAAAAACAAGGAATTTTTGTGCAGAAAATTGACTAAGTTTAGTAAATAAAGGATTCGAGTCTGTATTTTAAATAACTACCAAGATTAGATGAAAACTACAAAGAAAGATCGGGAAAAAATCGCGAAAGAGCGATTTTAGATTTTTCACGATACAAACTTGCGAAAAAGGGCAAAATTCGTTTATCTTGCGAAACTAATCCGATTAAAGTAGCCTAAATGGTCATTAAATTCTTATTAATTTTATATAAATCGACTTTCTTTGATTACCAATCATTGATAGCAAAATCATGTCAAAATTAAAGGTCAGAGAATCTTTTGTACTTTAAACGGAGATACTTTTCTAAGCTAAATTTTTGTGAATTCGCGAATTCAGGGTCGTTTTAAGCGAAAGTCTCGCAAATATCATTATGTTTAGATTAGCAGCTGTTTTCAATTTTTTATAAATGATAGGTAAAATGTTATCATTCATCTATATCTAAAAATATTCAAAATTTATGAGAGATTAAAAGAGCAGCGACGCTTAGAAAAAAGGAATTTTGTGCTTGTTTTTGCAAGTTTTCTCATTTTTGATTAACGGTGTTATCTTTCAATGCACTATTTAAACTGTATAGAATTATTTTATTTAAGGAGTTGAAATTATCATCAACTTTAATATTTCCATGAGTGCATGCCTGAGTAGTTGCTTTTTCCGAAATCAACCTTGCAACAATTTGCTATCAAGGATTAGATATAATGGAATAGTATGAGTTGAGTCTTGATAGAATGGATGTCAGGCTAACGAGAACGTGATAGGTAAGAAGAAAGAAACGAAACCTTGCGGTAGATCTTAAATACTTAAAAAATGGGAAATAAGAGAAAATCAACAACATGGAAAAATAATTTGACAATAATCATCGAGCTGTCAAAAAATATGTATATGCATTAAATTGTATTCGTAATTTAAATTAAATTCACTGAAGCACTTTATATCACCATTGTGACAAAATTTAAACCCGATAAAGACTTACCTTACCAGTACCTTAGAATCTAAGCTTAATAACATTATACACAACCTGTTGCTTACAGTAGTGTTTCTTTGTCATCATTATTGATGCTACCATACCCCCCGTTTCTTTGTGGCTCTCCAGCTTCGTCGACACTTGAAAAACGAACCTGAAAACAAGAACATTGACAACTTCGATATTTCCATAACTTTTTTTTTTGGAGATAATGGACAAATCTTTCTCTTAAGGTACATTGGGCTTCCGTAAAAAAAAACTCAACGGGAATATTTTACATTCTTGATCCCCCGGACAAGTTTTAACTTGACCCCTGGACACCCAAATTTACTACCAGACATCACAAGTTTAACCCCAGACACGAGCTATTTCATTTTGATCCTCAATACTCCCTGCTCAATTCTACCCTAATATTCGTGGGTAGAGTTTGGAAATGCAGTAGAATTTGGCGAAGTAGTTTATTTAGGAAAATGTTAATATCCTTAACATGGAGTATACGTCTTTACTCTAAAAAAGCCCAATTTTCTAAACACAAAAATTCTTACTCGATCAGGCTCTTTAGCAGGAGTATCTCCTTCATTCTCAGTGAATTCATCTTCAGTTTTCGTTCCATCAAGTGTCCGGAAAAACTTTCGGACGGGCCGAACGATATTCTTTCGTGTGCGTTTGATGACAAGATGACGATTTTCGTCTAGTTCAGCAGAAGAGTTAAGGAATTGATGAGCCGCCCTTTCTTCGTTCTCCGCCCACCGATCAATCATGTGCGTTACAGCGGACTGATAGTCCTAAAAAGGTAATAACAATGCGAAATTATTACCTGGCGCAAGGAGCACTATTCCCAGTGACAAATATTTAATTTATCCGAATAATACACAGCATAAAGAGATAAATCGGGAGACGAATGGGACTTCGCCTGCAGCACGAATGAGACGTGTCCCTTTTCCCGAAAACTAGAACGTTAACAGAGGCAATCGAGCGTCCTAGATTTTCCTGGACAACAGCCACCGGTCGCTAGCCTACCGTCCATCCTCGAATTATCTCGCTATTACCTTCGAGTCGGTTGTTCTTATAAAGAAGGGCATGAGATAATTTTTGTCGAATCTTCTCCAACCACGAATGATACTCATGGGTGATTTTCGACGTCGTTGTTTATAAATTCGTGCTTGATTGTTAGCTTCTGATGGCATCGTGATTCGCCCCTAAAAAAGAATGAACAATGTATGACTTTACAGTTTCATAGAGAAGTGGCAAAAAGTGAATGTGAAACGTGATAAGCCTTTTTCATGTAGCTTAGCTATTCATGTCATCTCTTAAATCTAATTTTCTAAAGTCAACAAATACTATTTTACCAAAAGAAATCATAGGTCTAATGAAATGGGGCTGCCGGCGAGTCCTCCAGTGTTTTAATAGCCTTTTTGGATTTCATCAAAAAACGATAAAAAACAAGTCGACCTTGGCGTTCTCAATCTCGACTGTTTTTTACTAACAGATAAACATGAGTTTCCACGCTGCATCGAGGCTTCGCATGAACAAACACAATATTCTACAACTTCTCTACAAAAGACAAAAAGCTAGAGGAAGGAAGAGGAACTTAATTATATTGTAATCCTTATATGGATGGATAAAAATTTAATAGGTAAAATCCTACCATTCCGAGAGATTTACTGATCCCTGATTTTGGTCGCTTACTTTGAACGTTGAAGTACTGAAAATTTAAAGGAATCTTTATTAATATCGACTATAAGACATGATTTCAAAATCAAAAAAAGAATTCGAGGATGTTTAGGATGTCGATTTTTCTAAACACAAGCTCTCCTGAATATCCTTGGGCTTCAAATCATTATCCCTGGATACTGAAAGTTTCAAACCCCCTGAATATCTTAACTCCTCAATTGTGGGGTACGGATTTCTTCCGGAAAAGTCCATTTTATCTCAGCTAAAAAACAAGTCTATCTAAAAATAAAGAACAACATAACTAATATCCTTTTTTACTTTTATCATTGGTAACGTCAGTCCACCAAGCACAATATTGGTGAAAACAACAATCGCCAAGGTTGTTGTCATGATCAAATTACGCGAAACTTTATTGGCTAACGGTAGATGTAAACTTTGGGCAAAAGCAACAGCACCTCTTAAACCTGAAAGCAATTACAGTATCAAGAAAATTATTCCTTGTCAGTTTTTTTCGCATGATTGCAAGTTTGTTGCTACCATCTTGTCTTTGTTGGGAACCATTTATAAAGTACGTTCGTCTATTTTGACAACACCACCCCATGTTAAAATTTAATCTCTTCTTTTCCCTCCTCCAAGAAAGTTTAGTATGACTAAAAATTACAGTGGAGACGCCTTACGAGTCAGCGGGCTGTTATTTTGTTGCCCGGATTAAGCGGGCAATTATAGCCTCGTTTCATTTGCAAAACTCGGGCTTATTAATCCCAAATAGCCCTCTAACCCATATAATACTATTACTATACAAATTCAAGGCAACTTTATGTTTGAAATTTCTAAAGTAAAATAAAATTTTCTTAAAAGGACCCATGAAAGCCGAAGTCAAATACGAAGTACTTTAAAGGAAGAAACTTTCGCGAGGCGAAAAAATCGAGAAAATCGCAAAATTTTGGGGTTTTACTTTCGCGAATGGACAATTTGACTATATTTTGCAAGAAATATGTATATCATTCATGTTCTTGTGGTGTAAATCTCTCCAAAAATAATGTTTTGAAAAATCTCGAGGGAAAACGACATATTCCGTGGGAATTATAAACTTTCGCGAATGACTCGAAACCACATATTTCGCGGGATTTAACTTTTGCGAAATAAGACATTCAACATTTTTCTCGCGATTTTGCCGAAAAATCGCGAACTCGCGAAAGTTTCTTTCGCAAAAGTTTCTTCCAAGTATCAGACAAATTTTCAGAGGTTGTAGCTCATTTTCGGCCGCCATACTTACCACTAAACCATACAAGGAAAAGAATCTTGAACGAAATCCTTGACTCTTTTTGACGACAGAAAAAGAAGAAGATGGACAGCGGGTAAACGACAACTGCTCTTGCAACCAAACACGCCAACTGTAAAAAGGTAAAGTAGTACTTTATTTGAGGTAGTTATAGATTGTTTAAGTCTGAAAGTCGTGCTTCAAACACTGCCAAAAGCTTCTTCGATTCGAAGATAGGAATATTTGAGGATAGTGTAATTTTGAGTGATAAAATATAAAGAAAAAGACTAACCATTGACCATGAAATGAATCTCATTTCAAACTGATGTTCTCCGTTCAAAACAGCCATCCCCAAATACAAGAAAACCATTGTTTCTACGAAAAGAAAGTTATGTAAAGATCTGTAAAAAATCTCTTTTATCACCCATGTGGAAGGTTTGTTCATGATTTTTCAAAATATGATTTAATTAATCACTCAAAATTTGGACTAACATTTGAGTCAGCTTTACTATGAAAACAAAAGCAAATCCTAACCTGCAACCAAAGATAGTACACGGAACACATGCTGTACTGCAATCTGACCCATGGGCGACAAATTGAAGTGAGCATAATGTGACATTGTGATACCACACAACAAGATTGCCATAATACCTTTGAAATATATCAGAAAAGCAGGTTCAATATGTTGATAATTGCAACTACTTCCAAAAATCATGAAATGAATCGTTGATGATTGACGAAATAATACAGTCATGAAACTATTAGTTTTTCTGTTCTAATTATAAGCTGCTCAAAAACTCAATATTGAAAGCTAAAACAGCCATAGCTAAAAGAAGTGTCAAATTTTGCTTGTTAGTGTTAGAGGTAGAAGAAAAACATGTTACCTGATAGCTCTAAACCTTCAGAAAGACCGTAAGGCATGTAAGCAAAAATGAACATAGTAACACATTCTAATGACGGGTGAACCCTCAAGTTAACATGCTTCAAAACCTGAAAAATTAAAATTGGATTGATTAATTATTGATTGGATATTAATTAAACCAAAGAGTTTTTTTAATCTGAAGAAGTTTGCTTAACTGCTGGTCACTAGAGTATAGATTTTCAAGACAGATAAGTTGATGATCGAAAGCTTCCATAGGCTAGACAGTACAGGGATGTACCACTTTAGAATCCCTGGTAGGGTCTCAAAAACACGAAAATTTAAAATCTCTCTCGTTTTCTGGAAATTTTGGAATTTGAATCCATTTCAGGGTCACTTCTTCACGTTTTTTTGTCACCAAATCACCAAAATGAATTCCACGTAGGGTTCATTTTTTTAAAACCCAACCCTGTGTGCCAGGGGTCAGTAAACCCTAGTAAGCCTAAATTCTAAGGGTATGATATTGTATATTAACCTATTCACAACCTCTCTCTGGTTTAGAAGTGTTTCAAAAAGAAAAGACTTACTAAAGCGCAAAGTAAACCAAAAATAGTTCCAATGATGGCCGAAACAAAAAACATCAAACAAAATTTGCCAATTGAGTGCAGCGCTAAACTATTGAAATCAACACTGCCTTCGTCCATTTGTACAGCAGCACTTATCAAAGTTCTATGATTTAAAAAGAGAACACCATTTTTATCATCAGAAAGGGTTAGAAAATAACCAATGAAATATCAACTTGAAATTGTTATTTCACATTCACAGGAGAAGAAAGAATTTTCAAGCTTGAAAGTTTTACTTTATATATAGTAAGTTTTAAGTCTATAAAGCGTTCGGTTATCAGACATTGCAAATTGATGAAACATTGAAAAATCGTGCCCTTTTTATACTCTTTGTTCTAGAATAAAAAAGAACATACTGTGTTAAGATGATTGAAACAGCATCATTAAGGACACTTTCTCCAAACACGATAGCATACAAATCTTGGTCTGCATTCATGGAACTGAACAATGCTAATGTTGAGACAGGATCTGTTGCAGAGATCAAAGAACCAAAACTGAAAGCTTCGATCAACTTCAAAGGATGCGCTAGTCCGGCTACTCCAAGACCATACATAGTGAAGCCAACAATGATTGTTGATACTGTAGTTCCAAGTAATGCATATGTTAAAATGGCTCCTATGTTACTGAAAAAGTCACCCTAAAAAGATAAATGATGAGATAACATGGAATACAAAAAACTTAGATTTTAATTTTCAATTAACAGAAAACACAAACACCAACAGTTAAAGTTTTTTTTTGAAAATAAAGCAAGAATTTAAGTGTTAATTTGAAAAACAATTTAAGCATCAAAATAATAAATCTTGCAGCATCCCATCGTCTGTCTGTGATATCTCATACATTTCTCAAAATGACTTATAACTTATAAGACTTCATTGTTAACAGAAGCTAAAATATTTAATTTGAAAAAAAAGAGCTGAAGATTATTTTTATTTACCTTTTGCAGTGTGTATCCAGATTCAAAAATAATGGGAGGTAACAGGACCAAAAAGAATAAATCCGGGTGAAAAGATTCCACTTTCTAAAAATAAAAAAGTTGGGTGAAGATATTATTTCATACAAGAAAATTGGTGTAATTTCAAAATACCAGAAAAGTTTCACAAAAAAGTTTTGCTAGATAGAGCAACAGACATAATATAGTAATTTGAACATTAATTCTATTGTAATTGCAACATTTAATCACAATCTAAATTAATATAAATCATAAAACTTACCTCCCAACTTTCTACATTAACTCCTGGTATGTTACCAATGACATATTTGATAATAACTGCTACAATGCAACCTGAAAGAAAGAATAGATTTTCAGACTTATGACTATTTTAAAATCCTTAGTTTTTTATGGTAACAGGGAAAATTTAATATTATTATTTTTTCGTTTTTAGCAAAAACAGGGTCGTTCAGGCCTGTAGAACAACAAATGAAATTTATCTCGCACCTAATATGAAAAATCTAAATCAATTAGAAATGAACTCACCAAGTATCATCACAGCTAGAGCTTCAGGCAGGTAGTGAAACTTCTTATTTAGCAAAAATGTAATGACCAAAACACAAAAGACTAGAAGAAAAAGAAAGTTTTATTCACTACGTTTTAGTCCAGTCTGTTCTGAAAAAACAATACTTGTAAATATCAAATTGCAGTGGCAAAATATGCGTTACAGAGCATAATATTATATTATGTATCAATTGAAATTATTATATACCTGTAGGTAAAAAACTGCCATTGAATAATTATTGATATCCCACCCCTATTATTCAACGCTAAAACCTTTTTTCGATTTTTTTGATTTTTTTATTGTCTCGATTTCAGTTTCAGATTTCTTGTTGATTGTTTGACGGGGTTGTTTTGGTTAAGCGTTATTTTTACCTACCTATATTAGGGTTTTGTTTTCAAAATAATGTTGAAGTTATGTTTTTAATTCATTTTCTAAATGGTTTTACACTATTTTGAGACCTATTTTTTTACCTATAGGTAAAACCTCAATTTAAGTTAAGGTATACAATAAATCATATATTCAATAGGCATAAGTATTGGTTATTGGATTTATTAAACCTCGGTGGTCTGATATTCAACTCCGTCAATATCATACCACCTCAGTTTAGTAAATCAAAATAACCAATGCTAGCCTATTGAATATCTGCTTATTATCAACAGTTAATGACTATATTTAATAAAGATTTGCACTCCTACACTATATCATTCGAAGCCATCCCTGGCTACGCTACTGAAATGAAGATCTAAAGAAAAATTGATTGAATAAAATAAATTGGGATAAATGCATATGCAAAAACCAGTCTGCAAATGAACAAACTGTATAGTATATGATCCCATTTATCTGAATACAGTAATTTATTCTCAATTTTGCTTACCCTTTATAATAGTGAAAATATTGTAGTGAGTGGCTCTAACTTTCTCACAATTAACAAGAAAACTGACTTCCACATAAAACAGTTTGTGTTCAATATACTTACATAACAGCAAGAGGACAGCAAAAAAAGCCATTGTATCGTGTTCCAGAACTTCAGCGATATGATCTTCTTCAATAAGACTCTTTTTTGTTCCATTTCCAGTACCATTGCCTTTTTCTTTATCTGATCGCTCACAATCTACAAGATTTGATGCAACCAAAAGCAACAGAATGCAACAACAGTATTTCAAAGTCATTTTGAAATTAATTCTCCATATATATCTTCATAACAGAAATATACTACGATTCTTTTCTCCTAAAAAATACATAACATAAACGTAATGAAAAAAATTTCAACACAGATTTACTCCTTCAATTAAGAAAAAGTTCATTAAAAGAAAAACAAACTACTCGATATTTTAGATAATAATCAGTCAGAGAATCCAAAAACGCATCCTCTCTGACTTATAAAACAATGCTTCAACATTTATTGTATATATTTCAATGCAAAACATTCACATTCCAATGGTGTCGTATGAAAGTAATTATCACTCTATAGAACAATGGTACTGTCAACGGGTGATACATTGCATTACTCTGCCATACTTTTTACTGTGTATTTTACGGAATATCAATATAAACTTCACAGTGAAACTATGGTAACAATAAGGCGCAAGTTGTGCATACCAAGCAGGTCAATCATGCTAAAAATTACTAAATGCAACCAAAACAAAAAAGCCGTGTATAAACACGTTCTGTTGCTTTTTGATTTATTATTGATCAACATGGTTCAATTGAATAACAAAACATAGTTTATTGTGATGACCAGATTTTAGAAGAAATAGAAAGGAAGTTAAGCTGAGTATGGCAGAGACTATTAATTTTCCTTTTTGAAAGACAGAAAACATAGTAACATTACAAAACAAAGGAGAGAGACCACCCTGAAGCCAAGGTTAATATAGAAGAACGGCCTAAGTTCCTAGAACAATTTTTACATGTATATAAAAAATAAATTTTTTAGTTTTTAGGTTATAAATAATAGAATAGAAAAGGAGAAAGGGGGTGGGGGTGCTCAGTATTCCCAAGACAGTGATCAGAGGCAAGAGATTTAACTAGATCAAGATCAGATAAGCTCAGAAGAATATTGGGGTTAGTTGTAGCATGAAGAAGATTGATATTAAAGTCGCCAAGGAGAAGTAATTGCTGGTTTTGTTTGCAAATTTTGTTCAAAAGAGGTTCAAGGTACTTGTTAAAATCGTCTAGAGAAAGAAGAGAGTGTTTGTAGATAGACCCTGCTTTAATATTTTAGGTACAAAAATTTCAACAAAACCAGATTCAAGGAAAGAAAAACAGTAAAGCATAGAGTCAAGATCCTTACCGGGTTCATAGAAAAGGTTATCAGAGATATATAAGAGGGCACCTCCAACAGAGGCTTCGGTGGGGGTATGAATAGCTTTGTGGTAGCCTTCAAGGCTGGAATTAAAAGAGGTTTTTTTGTTTTTCAAAATGCGAGTTTCAGTGATGGCCATAGCGTCGAAATTAAAGTTAAATTGGGAGAGTAGAGTAGTTATAAGTCATCAAAGTGTAAAGATAGAGGAGCAATATTGAGATGAAAAGATGACAAAGAAAATGGTCCATTGTTACAAACAAGTTTTTGAAATTCAGGAACTTTGTAGTATTTACAATCAGAAGCTGAAATATTATCAAGATCAAGACAGTTATTTTGACATTGATCTGAAACGAGGCTGAAATTTTGAGCAATTTTGATTAATTCAGGGTTCAGGCCACCAGAGGGACAGGTCTGATTCTCAGGTTTAAAATTGAGAAAGCCAAGGAGGCATTTAATTTAGGACAGTACCATTTTTCAGTACTGTAGGATAAAAATGAATATTCAGCAAGTGAAAGGCCTGAGCGTTTAAAAGGAATCCAGATGTCACAAGAGTCACAAAATATCCACTTACCTTGTCCTACTGACTTTCAGAGGAATCTGAGTGTGGGTTTTTTTTGGGAGGCATAGTAGTAAACTTACGGCCTTTGATAGAGTCAGGAGAGAAAAGAAAAACAACAACATATAAATTCTGCCGCGTGCACCAAAAATATTTAAAAAATAAAAACAGATAGTTATGGGAACTTCAACTAGCATTTTGGATTTGCAAAATCAAAACAACGAGCCGAGCAAGTCCAAGCTAGCAATTAAACTAAAATGAGAAATCACAGCTACGAAGCGTGCAAAAAGAACAAAGAGAGAAGAAAAAGAGGCATATTAAAAAAGTTGATAGCTAAAATAGGATATGGCTGAACAAAAAAACAAAAAAAACAAAGAACTAAGATGAAATTTTAGATTTAAAATCATAGCCTTAAAAAAATTATTCCAAAGTATTTTATGTGTTCAATTCATTTCCTCCCCATTCTCTTGACGAATTAAAGACTGTGCCATTGTAGACCCAGAAACGGTTAATAAGTTTCTCGTTGTACAGCCTTTCGCATGAATTCCATATATATTCTGAGTATGGCGATAAATTGCAATTCATGAAAACCTTACCTTTGACACCAACATGATTTTGTTTGTCCTGACAAGGTCTCGAGTTTAGCTTCTTCTTGTTGGAATGTAATGAGTCACAAAATTTACGGTTTACAAACCTTACGATTGTACGTGCACAGACTTTTTGTTTTTCCTTTTCGAGTCTCTGGCAAGCTTTGATGTCATTACTCTTGATGTTTAAGTCAATGGACTTTGCGATTTCAATTACTGTGGGTCTTGGATTTCAATCTCATTGGGGGATACCACAAATTTCGATGTTATTGCGTCGGATTTTATACTGTTGCAGATTTGAGTTCAGATAATATCTGGTCTTTTGCAAATTTGATTTGTTCTGTAAGATCAGTTTTTAATAGATTGATTTGCTTAAGTAAAATATTCCTGTGTGAAACAGGATTCGGTGAACACTAAATCAGTATCATCGCGAGGAGAAGATGGCGAGGTGATTGGAGGTGGTGTAGATGACTTTGTAGAGGTGTTTCCTCTTTTTTTATTCTTCTTTGATGCCATATTTGGTGAGGAAATCGGAGCATGTTTGACCTTGACGATGGTCAGTACGTTGACGGTAGTAAAGGAAAGAAAAACAGATGGAAACCTCACAAATTCTCTGCAATTAAAACTTTTACGACTCTTCCAGCGTCATGTAGCTCCTTCATAGAAGCATTTTTTTCTTTCACGTCACATGTCATTTTCAGGTTTTAATTTTAAGAACATAGAAAAGAAGAACATAAAAAATCGCCCTGGATAAAATTGTTCAAAATGGTATTTTTCTACCACTCAACAAAAATGTCAAGTAATTTCACTGATCGGAAAAAAGTTATGAGCCATTTTTAATATTTTGATAGATGGCACAATATGCCTATATGCACCCTATGCAGGAGACCAAGGTTCGATTCCCACTTGAGTCGGTTCACTTGGCAAGTGAACGAATCTTCACCCGGGTCCACCCATGCCATGTGAGGGGAATTGGGTAGTCAAATTTTTACACATTTTTAAAACACACAGAGGTATTTCAGCGTCGGCGGGGAGGTTTTTAAAGAGTTCACGAACTGCATGGGATGACGACCCTGCCGATTCACCGGACATTCCGGTGTAGTTTGTCCGGTGCGCAAATAATTGGAAAAATCACCGGACAGAAGTCCGGTGTACTTATTGCACTGGA
>JAUJPO010057815.1:0-13813 GCA_032270745.1 Tiaropsis multicirrata
AGACTGGAGAAGAAGGAGAAGAAGAAAATTTACCGTTTTAACAAATATTCCCCTATAATAGGGAAATATTTAAAAAACCACTTGAATAAAAGAGGAAAATTTTTGTCTCGATGCTTCTTTCTCCAAAATGGTTTAAGAGATTTCACTACAGAAAACTTGAGTGGTCTCAAATTGGCAGGGCAGGTGCATAACTTTGGTTTTTTCATTTCATCACATCCTTTTTGTGTGTGGTAAGTCGTGTGGCTTTAGCATCAGATGAAGCGTGAAAAGTTGTCATCGTCGTATTTTGATAAAAGCGTGACCCCGAGTGTGTCGTCAAGATACTTCTGTTTTCCCTGTTCACACACCCATTATCTGACTAATGTTTCTGTTATATAAATGCCTCATCTAAGATTTTTTTCTTAACGCTTTGAAAAATACTTGATGATGTTTGTTTTTAAAATGTCTGATTTGGATTACTTTTAGATTAAAGGGCACACATAACAAATTTGTTAAGTTTGAATTTTGTGCTTCTAGAGATGGTTTCTTTCGACAACTCATTTGCGTCTCAATAAATTTGCAAGACAGATGGAGAAATGTGAAAGCTGCAAAAACTGCATGATATCATTGCAGCTCTGCGTCGGCGTTATCAAATTTTGAGCAGCTGCTACGATTTGAGACATACTTTTCACGATAAGTTTTATCTGGTCAGATTTCTCCGAAGGTGTCTCCTTTTTCATGAAAATAATTATTACTTGGATCTTGGTTTTTTTGTGTATGTCAACAACCCCCTGTCCAATTTGATTATACAAGCATACTTTATATGGATTTAATGCCACTATATCAGGGGGATAAAATCTTAAGCTTTTTTTGTTATTATATGTATCGATTATTGTCCTAATAATAATTGGATTAACCAGGTATATTTCCTCCGTGGAGGAGCGCAAGGTCTGCCTTTTAAGACATCTTAATCTCCCGAGAGATGCTACGTGCTTTCCGGTATGCAAAGGAGGAGGTGATACTGATAGCAGCAGATGAGTTCACTCACTCTGTGTTTGAGCTGTGTGTGGTTGCAAGTGTTTTGATGCTGGTGGTCATCTTGTTTTAAGTGAAAAATATATACATTGAATTTTGATAGCTACTAAGCTAGTGAGTGTAGTTGTCAAAACAGCTTCTTGGTATTTTTAGATTTGTTGTAAAGACAATCTTAAACTAAATGTCACTGTGTGTCACATGCTAAATCATTTACATACTACTAATGGTCAGCTTTTGTTTGGTGGAAGTTCGCAACAGATCACGCTCTATCAATCCAGGAAACGAGCATCTTTTTTTGAGTGTCAAAAACTTACTTTTTTGCTGTTGTTTAATATCTCTTGAACACGCAGGAGAAAAGCGCAACTTTATTCGTTTTCGCGCTACCATCATGATATTTTTTTATTCTTTTGGAGTTTCTCGATTGGTGTTTTACACTTTAACTACTTTCTTTTGTTAAATACGGCAAAAAAAGTTTTTGACACTCAAAAAGACGCTAGTTTCCTGGGCTGGTGCCTGCGCCCGCGCCTATTTTAATTAACATAGGCATCACGCCCCATTTACCGCCTTTTACAGTTTTCTTACTGTATAGAGTCTTGAAAATGATGGATCGTTTGACACTATTATAACCATGAAACAATTGTTTAGAACCTTTATAACGATCGTCTAAATTAATGAATTGGCGAAGTTTTCTTTTTGAATCATCATGTCTTTCACGGGTCTTTCAGTGACTAAGAAACAACCTGCATTCCGTTTACAAAAGATATTATCGTGATGTTGACTAAGAAATTGATACATTACATGCAAAATGTTTGTAGATTGGAAATCCAAAAGGCCTGAATTCGTAAACAAAATGAGAATGGTAGTTAAGGAGAGTGGTAGTTTTTGTTTAGTCCTTTAACAATATGAGCTTCTTTTGTGAAAGTAAAATGACTCTGTTCTGCTCGATAATAAACGAGAAGCGCATCTAGATGATATCTCATGACGATACGACGCGCGCAAAGTCAACAATCTGGTCTGTAATTTGATCGCTTTCTTCTCTTTGCGCTGTCGAATTTTGAAAACAAGATTGAAAAACAAAGTCATTGTCTAAAACCACCTTATATAGATTCACGTCGATCAAAAATCAAATCCACTCTATTTATTTTCAATATTTTGCTCGTCAGTGGTTATGGTTTTGCTATGGTTTTGATGTTTGAGGATTGAAAAAAGAAATTTGTATAATGTATAGTTATGTTATGAAATAATTTAGTAAACCCACAAGGGTTATAATGATAATCTAATTCTTCAAGATTCTGCTACTTCTCGTTTTAACAGTGGTTTGTTGTACCACCTTGAAATTAAGCAAATAGTAACCATTTTCTATTTTTTTATTTCTAGGCTAGTTAGGGAATGAGTGGAGGAACTTTTGAATTTGATGATGGTGGCTATTACTGTGGTGAATGGAAAGATGGTGAAGCTTCAGGCTACGGAGTGTGCACTGGACCTGAAAGTTTGGGAAAATTTGAGGGACTATGGGAAAGCGGAATAGAAGTTTCTGGTGTTTATACCTGGCCAAATGGGACTAGGTATAAAGGTCAATGGAAGGAAGGACAGAGACAAGGATTTGGGAAAGAATATTTTAGTAGTTTACAATATAGCGGTGAATGGGTGTGTGGTTTGAAGCATGGAAGTGGAGTCATACGAACCGGCAAGAATAAACGACCTTGTTTTGAAGGAACTTGGCGAAATGGACTTCAAGATGGTCATGGCATAGAAATCTACAAAGAAGGAGGTATGTAAATAAAACTTTAACTTAGCTCCAAGTGCTTCTAAAACATAATGATAGATTCAATATGCCCATAGTTGTCCTAATTTACTTTACTAAAGTAGAGTTATTATGTCTCCATGTTGAAAAAGCTTTATTTGATTGCAAAAAGAATGTCTGCTTAAGTAAAAAAGGTCATTACTAAGTTGATTTTAACAATACATAGGTACATTTTGTTTGGTTTGTATGTGTAAAACTTTTTTTTAAATCCTCTCATGCCACCAAGGTTGTTAGAAAACATTTTGAAGAAAATTATCAAATAAAAAAAGAAATAAAAACAAACTTGTTTCGACACACTCAAATCACAGAGTACACAGAGTGTCCATTTCTTTTCAAAGCATATGAAAATGTCATTATTTTTTGCATAGCTTTACTTGATTTACTTGATCTTGCTTAAAGTGATGTCTTCACTAGCTTGAAGAGTCCAGAGTCTGACCATGTCTACAATGCTGTTTTACATGTAGTTTTCTCTTAGATTTCATGTCATTTCATTTCACTGTCAGTCTTTAATACAAATAAGAAATAGATACATAAAAAAACAATAAGCACCTTAGAAAAGCTTTTTACTTTATAACTGTTTTCATAATAACATCAAATAAAATTCCCTTTGTATACAAAAAAAGTTGAATGTATCACTGTTTCAATTAACATGCTACGAGATGTCAAACATAAATCATCTGTGTCTTGTAATGTATATCATGTTTATACATACTAATAAATAATAATCCTTTATTGACCAAATGGAATGAGATGTGAAATTATTAAAAATTATTTTTATGTAATGTTTTTGTTAAAGTGTTTTTGATAAACGTAACGGTTTAATTTTGCAATTGGATATTTTGTACGGAAGAAAATTGTATCTAATTTTGTTTATTGTGACAAGATAAAATTCAGTTTAAACTAAGAAATATATGAACATATAGGAGGTATTACCTTTTGTACAAATATTTGATAAATCTACTCTTGTCAAAATAAAACATGACCAGGGCAATGTTTTAAAAAAAATAAAAATATTTTGAGTGCCTTGTTTTTGGTGAAAGAAAACAGAGGAAAATTAGATTTCTTTCTTTTCTTTCTAATTAATAAGTATCCACAGGTGAGTTAAAAGTATGTCCTTTTCATAATAAAAATTGTTTTTTCCTTGCAGTGCTATTATTTATTCATGCTAGAAATATGTTTGAGCTTGTTAGTTAGCTCTCTACTGAGTCTTTTATTTCCAACTAGACATTCATGGCAGGAATTTCTTCCATTATAACAAGATAATGAGAGGCTCAAGAGCTTAAAAGTTAATCTTTAAGAGATGTTTAGTAAACAAAAAGCTTTCTATTTCATGATAGCCTTTATTCAAATATCAATTTATCCTCACTGTTTGTATTAGGGAGGGATTTTTTTTGCATTAATAAGGGTCTTAATAGGCATTCCCATTTATCATAGCAATAACATAATTGAATTTGTTTGATTTATCCACTCTTCAAAGGCTTTAAAAGTGATTACATTGTGATCAATAAATCATAAGCCCATAATTGGACAGTTTATGAAAAATGATATTGGTCCTTATTTGAAATTATTTCAATTGATTTGAATTTTACTCTTTTTACTATTTAAGGTTTTTTTGCTGGACAATGGAAAGAAGGATTTCGTCATGGCTATGGTATTCGTGGTTGGGCAGATCTGATGAAACTTCAGGATGGTGCTGTATCTATTCGGCAATTGCTTTCACAAAATATTAGTCCACGAAGTAGCCTAGGGGCTACAATATCAGGCTCATCAGAATTTGAAATCGAACGCCCAGCCATGGTCAAAAAGACTTTATCTTCACCTGCATTGAATCATCAATCAACATTGGATATCGTTACTGGAAAACTGGAAAATGATATCACAGATGTACATCTTGCACCAAAGCCAAGGTTAGCTTAGTTTTCAAGGTGGTTTTATGAGATTCTTTACTATGTTTTTTTCTTCTTGATTTTCCATGCGTCTCTTTTTTTTATTTGAGGTCATTCTTTTGTATAAGAATAAGGCTTCCTTTGGCGACATTGTTCTAATAAAAAGAAGTGTAGTTGGGAATAAAACTGACTTTAAATATCCTGTTTGTCAAAAAGATTTTGCTCATCTTTCTTCCTCATGATTTATGGTTAAGATTCAGTGAAGAAGTAACTGTGTCATCTTTTAAAAGCTCTCTTGTGTAATTATTTTGTATTAAAACAGTTTCTTTTAAGTGTTTGGCCACAAAGAAAACCAGTTGTGTGAAGTTAATATCTTGTCAAAAAAAATCTTAACACTCTCTTGCTAATAGAGTTATTACAACTACAGTAATAACGTTTTTGTTTTGCTTTTTTCTCTATTTTTTATCTAGTTTCTGATGTATTTTAGAAAGCTTTCTCTTTTCTGATGTTTAATATAGACGCGCTCCTCTCTATTTTTACTTTTGGTTTTCGGTTTTTTTTAAAAGTTTTTTTCCTTTCCCATATTTTCTCATAATCTTCTCATCTTTTTACCAAGGGAAATATTCCTGGGTTTTGTAGTGGTTTTTATTCAACTCAGCCGCTTTTTTCCAAATATTTTTCATCACACACTGTTTCATTCCTTTTTGTTTTGAACTCTAAAAATTGACGGGATACATTTTGAAGAGAATGAATCTGAGGTCCTTCAAAACCACGAAAAATAATCTATATTATATAACTTGTAATTTGACCTGTGTGTGCCTGCCTTTCATTTTATAGAACAATTTATTAACATTCCTTTACATAAAAAATCTCCAGATAAAAAGTTTTCAAGCTGCTCCTCCCATTCTTTTTACATTCAATTCAACTGTTTCAGAGAAAGAAAGTTTAGCTGTATAATTAGGGTATGCGTGGTATGTTTGAAAATATTCAATAATGACATTCGAAAATTGATTGATACACACTTACTACATAAATCAAAATCTTGCGGCTTTTTTTATAAATTTGTCCACAAAATGATGCCTGATGCCAAAATTAATATTTTCCCTGAAATAAGCACTGACCACACTCAATCAAACGCAACCTTTTTGGTTACATCTAAGAAAAAAGTTGTTGGTTATTAGATATCAAAAACATTTTTAAGACAAAGTACTGGACCTAAAAAGGTTCTTCCTTTAAAAGCCAGGACTGGATTTGAGACCACGTTGTTCTTTAGCACAAAAGTCTCTAAAAATCGCATGAGTAAAAGAGACAAAAATTTTCTCAATGCTTCGTTCTCCAAACTTGTTTCAGATACTTTACTACGGAAAACTTGAGGGGTCTCAAATTGGCAGGTGCAGACGTAAAAAACCTCTTAGGACTTGTTAGGAGATTCATGATTGTTGCACGTTTAGATAGAACCGAGGATTGAAATTTCATTCATGACTCAAATCTAAGGATAAAACAAAAACTCACTGTCGCCAATCTGTTATGTAAAAAAATTATTAAAAAGAGAAAATCGTTGTCAAAAATAACTTTACAGAGAGACATAGCTGAGGAGCTAAGCCACACATCTTTACTATTTGTTCATCTCTTCTAGATCAGATTATTCTCGTCTATGTGTCTCCTTATTCCATGTCACGTCATGTCACGTGTTCATTGTCATCCTCTTGGAATATACTTATTAAGCTTCCTTATGGTAGAGAAATGCTCCTTGGAATTTCGGACAACATGCATTTTCCATATAAGAAGATCTCGTTTTTTTGCTTGCAACCCATTTTATTTGTGACACTTTTGCTATATTTGGCACTAAAAATCTCCATTTATCACATAGATTAACACCAAAACATCTCAAGATCAAGAGAAATCTGCAAAATTATTGGTTTTCGCCGCCAGGAGTTTTTTGATAAATAAAATTTCACTACTAACTTTTTGAAAAAAAAACTACTTAACCTTTTCCACACAGACTACGTATATATACGTTTAGAAAAGGTCGTTTTACCGGTACTCCGTCTTTTGGTCATAACTCCTGCTATTTTTTGTAGCTGAGAAAGAGCGTACAATATTTTTTTTTAGAACAAACTTGTAGATTTGTTTATATTTGTACTTGGCGTAAAAAACATTTAGAAAAACACAAATCCTTTTCTTTCTTTTTTTCTAGTTTTCCCGTTACTCGCCAAAAATTATGATCGCGAAAATTTTCAAAAATGCCTTAGTGAAAGTTTATGCCTCACGAAAATTTGTTTTTGTCCAAATCGTTTATGCTTATCGAGTTTTCTCGCGAAACTTTGTACGTGTATACTCGATCAATCATCGATTTTAATCTCAAAACAATTCCAAACACCAAGCAAGAAGTGAATTGACGGTAAATGAAGATTTGATTAGAGCCATAACTTTCTTTCTCTTTGTTACTATAGGCAACGTGTGAGTGTCTTTCAAATGATGATCAATAACTTCAAGAAACCAGAAATCATGGATAGCATCGACGAACATCGTAACGAGCTCTACAAAGGGGCCTGGGAAGGAGACATGAGGCACGGTCATGGCATCTGCTTTTACGAAGACGGCTCCAAATTTATTGGCCAATGGAAAGAGAACCATCGCCATGGTTACGGTTTGTTTATTGATCACCTTGGTGAAAAGAGCGGTGGCAAATGGTATAACGACACTTTGATTTTGATGACGCGCCGAAACAATATTAAGTTACCGATGGTGAAAAAGAAGATCAAGCGCTCTGTTCTGGATGCCATCGAAGCTGCGGAGAAGGCGACCAAGAAAACGAGGCTGGCGATCACACGTGGTTTGGCTGCTCGTAAGCTTGCTGAGGAAGCTGAAACAGCCTCTATGATTGCGACTGGAGACGCAGAAAAAGCTCAAGAATATCGAAGAAAATTCACACTCCATCCACTGTTAAAAGGTAACTTGTAAAATGGTAAAATTGTCGTGCAGACTTTTATTTGAGAACTTTTGATATTTAAAGCTCAATATCCTTTTAGGAGTCTTGTTGTTGAATGTGATGTCTTGTTGCTTTGAATTTAATGTACTGATTAACAAAGTATTTGGAAAAGTTTATTCAATATTCAAACTTTGCTTTTAGAATCGTTAAAGAATTTGAACTGCAACCACAGTGGTGAGAACAGCGATGATAGCAGTACAGAAAGTTTCAACACAAAATCAACTCCTAACCTTCAAGTCAACGACTCACCGAGTAGTTCAGTGAATCGAAAACGTCATTCATTCTCGTCTCTAATGGGTAACCCACACGAGCGTCTTCGTAAAAAGTCGTCGTCATATCTGACACCGTTGAGTAACGATAGCACGGAAGTGTTAGATTTGGATGTTTTGCATTCGTTTCAAAAACACCCGGCATCTGAATCTGCGCTTTATGCTGCCATGGATACCACAATCGGTGCCGGTGCTTTTAACCCCTTTTTATCACAAATGGTTCTTATGCAATACAACGACGCACAAACGCGAATCACGAATTCTCTAACAAAAAGTAGTAGTAGTAGTGCACTAACAGACATGCTGGCTCAAGAAAATTCGAAAATGTTTCCTTCAACCTTGGCACCGGCAGCCGCCTGTAAAACGGACTACAACCATACGGATGGTTCCGCTGATTCGGAAAGAAGTTGCGAAGACTCACCACGTAGAAGTTCTTCAGCAAATGAATATTTATCGAGGTGTTCAAGTACTGCTTCTGACGGCTCGGCGACCAGAGAAGGCGGCTTCTGGCGTTCACTCACTGGTCTTCATCGTACGCGCTCAGGACCTATTTCACCGTCTAGTAAACCGAGAAGAACACTTTTACATCCGAGTGATTGCGCGCGTAGACGTCGCTCTGGAGTAGCAAACATGAGTATGGACTCTGGAGATTCCATCAACAGTGAAGACGTCAAGATGATACAAATGAAAGGGAAGTTGTTAACCGGCGATGAAGTCAACTATAGTTATATTGCCCTAAGTACTGGAATTCAAGGGAAAGATGGTGTCGTCTTATACACTGATCACCCAAGACCTAAATTTCGTTCCGACTTTTCAATTTCGGAGAGTACATTAGTCAATTCTTCAACCGGGTTATATCGGACGCTTGTAGGGGAAGTTCCCCGCGTCTTGAATCCGACTTCTAAAACTGGGATACCAGAAATCGATGGACGTCGTGATTCCATTGATAGCGGAACAGGAGAGACTTTGTTGGATGCCAGGGGTTATGTTAAAAATGGTAGCACAAGTAGCGATACGAAGGATAAGCTACCTGTTTCTAGAACTTCTAGTAAAGGTGTCCGCTATTCTTTTAGTCCGAGTTTCGAAGATCGTGATACGGACATTGACAACCGACCGGCTGAGTTAAGTCCGCTAGTTGATGATTGTAAACCTCCTCCGACTTATGACGATGTCTTCGATAAAGCGTCCAAAACAGAAAAAAATGAACACACTTCCTCTATCCGTATTTGTCATCGAACCACTAAACAAGTAGTCATAACCTCGGACGAGAAAGGATCGGAGGCTAGTCCTTCTAAAAATGAACAGCCTAGTATGGAGATCCACGTCGAATCAAGTATTGAATCTAGTGTCGACTCTAAAACGAAACCAGCCGTCAGAAAAGGGTTCGCAGGCTTAATAGCTAAAACACTGTGGCGTAAAAATAGTAATCTTTCAGTACGATCAACGTCGACGGACTCGGGCTACAAACAAAGCTTCAGTCTAGATGATGCTTCCGTCAACGCCCTTTCTCCTAAAGCTTCACGTTATTCACCTCAACCGCCCGTCATCGATGAGAAAATCGCCCCTCAAAATGAAAGTAAATCGACTCTAAACACAACTGTTGTCTCTATTGAAAACGATAAACATCGACAGTTAAACGCCTTCGGTCAACAGACATCAAAACGCGGAAGCTTAAAACGAAGCAGTCTCAAAAAACGAGCGAACGGCGCAAACCTCAATATCGACGAATTTGATCAAAACAAAACAATCGAACAAAGTCCACTTCCCGGACGAAAAGTTGAATTACCAACTTTTTTCGACCGTGATGGTGGCAAAGTACCGTTCAACGGAAGCACGCAATCTGTAGATCGGAAATTGAGCAAACGCACAACGGCCAGCTCCATGGAAGACTATGTCATTTTGGACGAAGAGAATAAAGATTCAATGAAGAAAATTGGCGAGAGTAAAAAGGTAACTTTTATTTTTCTTTATCACTTCTTCGTTTACTCGTGATTAGTTAACATACTTGTGTTACCCAAACTTTCAAGTTAAGTTAAAGTGACAGAACTTGTTCAGTCTGATAGCAAAATCAATTTTAGCTGCTCAGTTACTAAGTCGAAATGCTATGTGTCCTTTACTTAAAGCGTGCATGATTCGACATTGGAGTCCTCTTGCGTGATAAACATTCTGGAAGGGGATTGAAAACTTTTTAATTCGTACATAAAGAACTTCACCTGAATATAAAAGTAAGTTTTGGTTGTGACATAATCAGAAAACCATACACACATCTATTGAGTAGCTTTGGGTCCTTAAATTATCACTTTGTTATACAAAGATTACCGCGATTGTGTTTGATTAAAAGCTATTCATCCAAACCACTTCGAATAATGGGTTATTTAACATCTTAGTTGGCTTGGAAACAAGTAATTACCAGACTTTTTAATCACTATAGTTGGTAATCGCTAAATATCTTTATAGGAGTAATTACCTTCGAGTTATAAAAAGCTTTTTCCACTCTCCATTTTCCCGTCCGTCACATCTAGAATGTTCTTTACTAATGTTTTTTTAAACCAGTAAAAAAAGGCCTAAGCTGTGTTTTTTTAAATTCGCATAGCTTGAGATTTCAGACCAGACGACTCTAACGTTTTTAAAGCTGGGATTATTGATCGAACAGCTTAAATTAATGTTGAATGCCTACAGTAGTATAACTTCCCAACTTTTTTTAAATGGTCACTTATTAAAATAAGCTCAGATTTGATATCCACAGCTTAAACCTTCTTTTTTGGGATTGAATTGATGATTATAAGAAACGTCTTGGAAAAAAAAGAAGAAATCCACAATAATGATATGTCATTATTCTAAACATGATTCAAGAATGACTGATATATTTTTAACCCATGTCATTATCGGTTGCAAAAATGTTGCAATTTTTTTTACGTCAGGACAAAGGAAAAAAATCAATTTGTAACATTTAAAATATGGTAAGATGCCCAGAAGCAGAAAGATAAGGATGGGTTATGATAGAAAAGAATCTCTAAAAAATATAATCTTGATCAGATAATTTCGGCTTCAAGAATGTTTATTAAATTTGACGGTAAGTGTACCTCAAAATTTAATTTTCTTTAATGAATGGATTATTGATGAGGATTAATTCTACTCGCGACTAAAGATTTTGAAGAAACGTGAGCAAATTTAATCCAATGAGAACAGAAAAAGAGATATTTCGGTAATAGGTAAAATTTGCTGAAAATGAATCGACTAATTTACTGGCCATTCGGCTATTGAAAAAAGCTGAAATTTCTTCAACAGTTGCAAGCTATGCAATCTTCTCGAGTTGCACGCCGGGATAACTTTTGGACTTGTTTCCAAAACATACAATCCCAGAATACATTGCGAGTCTATAGATTTTAGTTTAAATTTGTTTCACTTTTCTGTACATTAAAGGAAGAAACTTTCGCGAGGCGATATTTATAAGGCGAGGCGATAAAATCGCGAATGGTCCATTTGACTACATTTCGCAAGAATTGACTTTCGCGAATAGCCCATTGGACTGGGTTTCACGAGAAAAAATTTTTTTCTCCATGATTAGGACACTTTATATGCCTCTCCATCTTTAGTGCCATACGATATCTGAAGTAAAAACCCTTAATCAAACCTTGCTATGAAAAAAGATTCGGTGGAAAATGATATGTTTCGCGGGATTAACTTTCGCGAATTAAGACGTTCAGCATTTTTCGCGGTAACCTACTTTCGCGATTTGGGCGAACAATCGTAAACTGGCAAAGTACCACCGAGTATAATTTCATAATGTAACAATTAAATCAGTTTGTAAACGGTTTGATTAGACGTAATTAGAAGAACATTGTTGGGTTTACTTTTATCAAGAATATGTAATAGCAAAGCTGGATAAAGCACATTGAAAAAAAGCCTTGTTCTATCTCTGTACCTGACATTAAAATTTGATGTGAAGTGTAACTTTGTTAATTGCAAACCCGTGAATTTGGATTTCCTCTTATCCAATGATTTTGCTGCTGCATTTATCTTTCACGATTAAAACCTCACTTTCTCACTGATATTTTCAGATAGCGAGTCATACCGAGTCAAAATATTTACATCCGAAATTTTAAAATTAAATCATGAAAAACCTGTCAAATTCATGACACATGTTGACAAAAAGTAAATTTTATTTACAAGGAAACTCTTTTGACTATCTTATACGCACTTCTTTTTTGATGAAAAGTGGGCACATTGGCAAGAGCTGTGCTAGGGTCCTGTATGAATTCCTGCTTTATTTTTCTTACGAAATCAGAACACTCAAGGCGGACTCAAGGGTAGTTAACAATAGAAAAGACAAAGGATGCAGTTCTCGTTCATCATCCAATTTCGCTTTTACATATTCCTGCATTCATCAAACTACAGTAAAGTATCGGTCTATTAAGCTTGACTTTGCGATCAAGGTACAGCCGTTTGTAGTTATCTAAGATGATTAATGTCATGAGTGGTTGGACGATCTTTTTTACATTTTTAGAAAGTGTTTTTCAACAAGCTAGTTTTATCATTTCATATTTACAAGTTTTTCAATTTATTTCAGATTGGTTTGCATTTATTTTGGTGTGAAATTGTTTTTAATCATTTTTCAATTTCTTTTTATTTTCAGTTTGATACAACCGGTATGCTAACGTGGGTGTAACGAAAAGATGTCTATTCCACAGACCAGATGAATATACATTTCAGACTAGAAATTTTCTAACGTTTACAAATTTTAGAGACTCTACTTAAAGTGATTTTAATTTATTTTACATTTTATATAACTTTATCGTTAACTTTTATGTACATACAAGCTTTTTTATTGAAGTGGAATTTATTTTAAAATAAATTTTCAAATATCCGAAATAAAAGGACTGAAGTTGAATGAGTTATTAGCATTTTTCAAGGGATTGGATATCATTGTTTCGAATATATTAGAAGACCTTTATTCGCTAAATTAAGTTAACACAAAATTTACCAATAGTGGTGTCACTGACTAAAGGCTGAAACTTTTCAAAGGACACATCTAATTTTCTCATCTGGCCACCTGTTAAATGACGTTATTAGTTACCAGGGCAAAAATCTTTTTGAGAAATATTAAAATTTGATGATACGATGAACAGTAGATGACCCCAAACCAAAATGCGGGTTAAATTTCTGAATTCGAACGTCCCTTGGGATCTGATAAATTCACTTTCCTTAAACTTTATGTTTTTATTGGAATCTTTGACCTTTAAAAATTCATTCCGAACTGTTATTTTTGGTAAATTTTTATACCCTTTATAAAGGTTCAAATTTCCGATAGAAGTTTTAAGCGTTTTTGGTCTGCAAAATTGACTTTTTGACGTCACAAGTGTCCCTGGTTTTATTTTTCATGTTGAAAATGATGGAAAAAAGGTTGTATTCATTATATAAGATGCACGTGAAACTTTTTGGTGGTCAAAGCTCTGCTATATCAAAAGTTATAAAAATGCTACACTTTGCAGTAAAACCCTTATATAAATTTTAGTTGGTCAACTTTCATTAGCTGTACTTACAATTAGTTTTACTATCAGATCAACAGATTGGATTTTTTTTGTTGCAATTGGATGTAAAAGTGTCAAGTTATTTTTAATACTTCGGTTTGTAGAATAAAAAAAGAGTAATTTTTTACTGATTTTTGATTCATCATTCGTACATAAGCCCCTTATTATTTACCAGATAAATATATTTTAGCATCAAAAATGTTTTGTTCTCGAAGACAACATTGATACTAATAGTCCAGGAGAATTAGCTAAAATTTCATCAAAACCTGGACAAAATTCATAACAAGCTGAAAATTTGCACAGAGGCTCCCTAAGGT
>JAUJPO010057826.1:0-13812 GCA_032270745.1 Tiaropsis multicirrata
TTTCGCGCCCCTTTAATTTTCGCGCAGAAAAAGTGCGCGAAAATAAAAGGCGCGCGAAAATTAATGGTATTAAGGTATATAACAATTTTTTTGCTTTGTATGTAGAATGATTTTTCAATAACGGTCCCTTACCGGACCCTGTATAGACTTATTTCTCAGTTTTTTTCTTTTTTCCCAGAACTTTCCTATTTTTAAAGCCTTAAAAAGACTAAATATATAAAATAATAATTTTCGTCAAACAAATACTTCTCAAGCATTTTTGTCAAAAGTTCTTTTTAAGTTCTCTCTTCACTATCAACGAAAAAGCTAGAAAAATGTCCATTACTTTTTCGAGATTGGTTCGAAACCTTTACGAAAGCTTGATCTTGATTTATACGTTTGAGACCGTTTGAATCCGAAATGGAAAAAATAATCCCGATATGAATCAATTGAGCCTGTTTCGGCTATCTGCTCCATCATCATCTTCTCCTGTAATATTTCACCGACTATCGGAGCCACCAGAGTGCTATGGTTTAAGACGAACGCGTGACCAATTCCTTTGCCGTCTAATTGGATATCAATATCGGGGAAACGTTTTTTCATTTCCTCGTAAAACGAAAGTGGAGTCCAAAGGTCACTCGCCCCATAATAAAAAGTCAGATGATCGCTAAACATTTCAATGATGTTTTCTAAATCTCCGATTTTCCCGATTTTCGACAAATCTTTTGCAATCTGAGACATGTTTTTCAAGCCATTGGGTGTAACCAAAGAATCGATTCCACTCGATAACGATTTCTTCGAGTCATTTGAAAATCGTCGCCGATGTGCGATAAATTCGATTAAAGATTTTTTTACAGATTGAGGAAGAAGTTCGACTAACTTTGTGGTTCGAATGACGGGTTTTTGTAAGAATTGCGTTAGCGGAACCCACTTGCGGCCGCTTTGGGTCTCCATGGTCCGCTCGAAGACTGGGAACAACAAAATAATCTGTCGGATTCTATCAGCTTCATTAGGGTTAAGTCTTTCCAACATTTTCAACGTGATATACGAACCTAAGGAGTGAGCAACCAAAATGATCTTTTTGTTTGGGTCAATGTATTGACGAATGAAAGCAAGTTTATGTTCGATTTGTTCTTCCAATGTAAACACATGCTTATCGCTTGATTTGATGTTTGGATTTAACTCTTTGTACACACGACGTACTAATGAACTCTTTGATGGGATCAAATTATGACCTATAAATCAATTTAAAATGGTGGAATTATAAAACTAAAATCTTCGATTATTCTAAAAAGGGCGGGTCTCAAGGCCTCAAAACTTTAGAAGCATCTAATTCATTGTTTAAAGGAGTGTGTATCTTATCCATTGAAGAAAAAAGTTTGAATGCTTTCAAAATTGGAATGTCAAAAGGATTATTTCCTTACCTGCATGAGAAATTCCAAAGATTGGTAGTTTGCAAAATTGAAACAAATTCTCAATAAACCGATCGTAAAATTCTATCGCTCCTGGGTTGCCTGGAATGACAACTATAACTGTATCTGAGTTATCCTTGCAATCAGGAAGTATGAACGAAATCCAGGTCATGACGTCATTGATATTAAGAGCGCTATGTTGGATACCGTTATGTCTGTCGGAGCATAGGGAGCTAAATGAAGCAGTTGAAGACACAGAGGCTAAGGTTTGTTTACGTAAAGAACTCAGGCTGGCATTTGACGAACGTAGACTGCTTGCTCTGAATTTTGGTAAGCGATGTGTCGGTATGTTGTCTGGCAGATTTGTGGTGGATAGACTACGTGAGGTTTTAGTGACAGTTTCTTCATGGATGTTATGAAATGTGCGTTTAACCAAAGGTGGAGTGAGCGTCGATCGGTGAATGTTGTGTCTTCTTCGCAGGTGTAAATGGTTCGACAACACTGCATCTAATCGTTCGTTGATAGAGCTTTTTATATGGTTATTGTTATCAGTTTTAGTTGCTATCTCGTGAAGCTTGTTCCTTCTTGGTCGCACAGTTTCATTACCTAACGAGTCCTGACTTTTACTGTTTCCATATTTTAATCCATCAGTTGCCAAGTGTTCATCAATTGATCCAAGAGATACGCTTATTGAAGGTCTCGTGATTGTGATCGCCATGTCTGTTTTGATTGGATGTTGTTTTCCTGGTGAATGTTCATCCTCAAAAGGACTGTCTGTGATGCTTCTGCGTGTCTTGAATATCATGCTTTTTGTGCGTATTTGTATTTCTATAGAAAAAGCATATATGCAAAATCAGTAAATTGAGGAAAAGATTTACATGAAATTTCTTCCCAGTTCCTTTTAGAAGAATCAAATAAAAAAGTCATCGCGAACAATTTTGCTGTGATAAACTGTACCAGTATACTAGCAAATAAAGTCATCACTTGTTATGAAGTTTCGTGGTTCGTATTTCCACTCCTGAATTAACCCAAATGATAATATAAAGCCTATTTCTAAGTAATAGTAAAATAATTATTCTGTCCACAAGCCAAAGACACCTTTCAGTATTCACAAAATCTTAATAATCCTATCCAATTAATTTTCTAAGTCAACGGGCTAACAACCATTCTATAAGAAAGTTGGTTAGTGGCTAGTCAGTATTTTATATTTAAACAAAAAGGGTAATAAGGGAATTTTCATTATTATTGATCATTTTCTCAAAATTTATAATGAAGGACTCTACAACGACCCGATTCATATATCAGTGACTTGCGCAGAAGGTTTTCAAAAGGTTTGACGGCCAGTGTTTCTTTTGCTCATATTCCTTATATGGAAATCAACACTCTCTATCAAAAGTTTTGAGAACCTTCTGTCCCCCTCTGACTCAATTGAACAATTTTTAGATATGGGAAGGATATGACACATTAGGGGGAACTATAAGTCAATCATCAAAACGCTGATAAATACACTTTTCATGATCAACAAATTAAAAGGAAATTAACGCAATTGAATGCCTGAAATGTCCCGAAATATAATTTTGGAGATGAATCTCAAGAATGTCGTTATCTCCATAGAATTTCGTTATCTCCATAAAATGTCATCGAAATCAGTCTGTTATTACGGATATTAATAATGATTTTATATTATAAGCAAAATGAGTTGAATTTTCTGGTACTGTATTAACCAAACATCATTAGTAAGTAGTGGACTATTTAAGCAAGCAACTATTAACTTTGTTATGACAAGATTTAAATAACACGCGCAAATTATTGAAGTTTGTGCTGACTTTAAATCTTCAGTCCAGGACCATTCTAATGTTCTATATAGACTATATCAAACTCATCCCCAGTCCCCTCTTCCAACTATTGACCACCACTACATTTTCAACCAATTTAAATGCATCAACCAAAGGAACGATAAACGAGAACATATAGTCATACATAGCTAAAAAAATTATAGATAACTAGGCTATCCTCCATTAATTCTGTCTCCATCCATCCATCCATCTATCCATCCATCCACCCGCCATCTATCGAACTATCATCTATGCATCTATTATATCGAGCTAATAAAAAAAAATTTATTCTACCCTTTACATCAAGAAGATCGAATAGAAATGAAGATTATGATCAACAAGTTTTAAAACCATCAAGGTTATATCTCCTTTTCAATCGTCACGCATTCTCATAAAGGGTTAACGTCATATAAAAACCTTTATAAAAAGTCAAGTGGCTGAGATACCGTTCCAACGAGAAAATTGCTAATTTCCCGACTAATTATACAAACAAGCAATTAAGGAAAATGTATTATCACCATCTCATTTTAACGTTGGTAAAATATTGATCAAGAGTTGCCTTTCTCTAAATGTTTAATTTTCGTAAATAAGTAAATAAGGAATTTTGCCAATTCTATGATGGCCACCTGACTTCCGCGTGTCGGTACAAAACACCCCCGTATCATAGACCCGGTGGGACCCCCTACCCGCTGAACAACCGGCCCCACTAAAAAATTACTTAAGGGCTCTAACCATAGTGAATTTCGTGCAATATATTATTTTTCTACCGGGAATACCGGTTTTTGATTAATTTTGCCGTCCTCATAGTGTTGCCGTCTTGATTTCGTAAAGTCCCTTGTATTATAGGCGGTAACGCGATTAGCTCTCAAGGAAAAAATCCCCAGTAAACAGAGCGTCTTTTTACGACGTCCAGATAACGTCATTTCAATGTCAAAAACATATGGACCTCATCACATAAACATTAAAGATACGTCATAAATGCTTGCTAGGCCCTTTTGTTAGCTGAACATTCATCTGATTTGCACGTCCGGTGAAAACAAACTAAGCTCTACGGTCCAAACTCTACACTCTATCTAAACAATGCCGAAAACTAGCCGAAACTTAAGTATTTATCTTTCCATCATATCATTACTGATAATCCTGTTATCGCGTTGATGATGCTTATGTTAATTAAGTTCGAAATATGCATCAAGCCTTGTGACAGCATTCTGCTGACGTTCTTTAAGTAACATTCGTCATATTATTGTCACAAACAAAAGCCGATTTCTATGGAGTTTTGGCGAAACATTTAATCCCAATCAAACGGCAAAGGAAACTCGTAAATTTAGGAGAGCATTGATTCGCAAATCTGCCATTCGAAAACTATACCACAAAAACCGTTTGCAAAGATTACTTCAACTACATAGATAGATCTATATCGATTATAGAATGACTTTGAAATTTCATAGACAGAAAAGGAATTTAAACCATGAGTTTAAGAATCTATAGATCAGATGAATTACCTCTCTGTGCCAGACTGGCCCAATCCAATTAACAGTGACCTTGAATGTCCAAACAAAAGGCTTTACCTACATGCCAATATCAACATGGATAAACTAAAAGATGGTGCAGTAATAAAATAGAAAACTAAAAAAGTGACGACTGCATTTATGAATATTTCGACACTTGCGTGTCTACTTCAGCAATATCAACATTACTTGGATCTGATATATCCATCCATCAAAAATTTCTTATAATCAGCAACAAAGACCAACCATAAATCAATCGTCTCATTTCAAATTGACGTTTTTGATTTAATTGAGCAGAAATTAAATCAATATCAATGAAATAGATTATAATTAAATTTAGCTGATGTGTAGGCAAAATAAATGACCCGTCGCAACCTCCTAGAAAAGTACCTGCGCAAATTAATTAATTCGTTTTTTCCGCTGTCTAGTATTTATACCATCTGCCGCTTCTAATAGTCTAATATAATTGATACGTTTCTTATTGCATTCGTTGATTGGTTTCTCTATTTGGATTTTCAAAGAAGAATTTTATTTCTTGCTCAACCAGCAAATCTTTAATGACTTCAAAAGCTACATTTCAATAAGTTTTTAAATAACTGGATGGTTGCGTCTTGCTGACAGTTATTTGACATTGAACTTTTTCAACCACAAATGACGTATTAACAATGTTGTTTTGTCATCATGACGTTTTGTGTTGATTCTTTATTGTTCCAAGTTCCAAATTGAGTACTTTCCCACTTGGGTGTACTTATTTGTTCCATACAAAGAAAGAACTTGCCAAGTTATAAAACACAGCAGTAAAACATAAACATACAATCCCGACTTGATCTTCTTCAGATTTTATTAAAAACGCCAAAGGGGAGGTGTTCTATTCTCCTTGTTTTTGAAAAGTTTCCATATTTGGGAAACTGCTATTTCCGTTATCCTGATGTTTATGAAATTGTTTTAGCTCCTAACGGTTTGAAGATTTACTTGTTACCATGACAATGTGTTTCTTAAGATTATGTTTTGTGGCTGGTCAAAATTATTAAGCATTATGGGTGTAGTGCCCAATTCAAACTGGTGGAAAATTACCATGGAAATAGTTTATTGGCACTCATTTGAAATGCTAATTTAAAATGTATTCAAATTATCGCCAATAATGACAGTATTGATGACGTATTCATTGTATTGAATTGCCATGGAAATTGAATTTAAAAACAAAGTGATGCAATAAATAATTTTCTAAATGTTGGTTCACACAATTTGTCTACAAGAAACTTCAAGAGAGCTGGGTGTCCATTGACTTTTGGCTGTTTTGGTTGTTTCTTTAAAAAGTCCAAATTTTTCAATTACAAGCATCGGGCAGCAGAATCGCTTACGATTAATCACGCTTTTAGCGCATTCGTCATAAACCTTTTTTCCGTCTAACTTTTAATACCTAAATCTCCTTTAATTAGCTTTTTCAAAACAAATAACAATTTTAGGAATATCAGTCATTAGTCAATTTGATTAATGAGTCAATTAGCTTTTGATACCTCCCCTAAACAAGTGGTACTGTACGATACAACCTAAGTGCACTCTAGCGAAACAGACACTCTTATGCATTCTCACAGCTTAAACTTTTAAACAGATTTAAAAGGTGGGCTGTGGGTTTAAGACGTTATTTAATCTTGAAATTTAGCTTGCTAATCACCAGATTTAAAAACTGTATTCATGTGTTCGTCATAGTACAAATTTATGTTGGAAGTGACGAGAAATGAAATGCGCAAGATTTTCAATCCCAGGAATGTTATTTCAGAATTGTTTCAACGTCGATATCATTTTTGTCGTTAAAAGAACGTTCCTTGCCTACTGAGAAGAAAGATGAGTTTCGAAATCTGATGTTGCCATGAGATACTAAATGGTAAAGTGTGGTCTTGGATAATGACACCTTAAGCTTAACGAAACTTTTCACCAAAGAACCATGAGATCCAGGACAACCGTTGTTAACAATATTGCAAGATTAGAAATTGACATAATAATTTGTGGTCTTAAATTGTTCCTTTCTTTCGTAATAACCTGAACAATGAGATGATGAATGTGAAAATCTTCATACAAAGTACACCTGATAAGCTCTTGTTTATGATGTTCACCTTTTCCATCATAAGATAGTAAAGGGTTATTCCTTGTAAGTAAATCTATTTCTTATGCAGCAAGTGTTAGGGCCGCGCAGCAACTTGACGGCAAACTGTCCAGTGATGCGGCTTCAAATCAATCCTTTTTCAACTTCTACTAGCTAGAGGACAGAATATAGTGTAACTGAACCAAGTTTTTTGTATTTTCGTACACTCAATGTCAAAATATGACCAAAATACGGTCAAAATCTCAAAAAAGTAAATTTTTGTCATTCTTTTGACAACTTTTTGTCAAGTTGGAAATAGAGAAAGCAGGAGGCTTCGCCCTCCTACAAAGTCCATGTCGGATATATCCCACATTGGCACCTTATAAAGGGTTAAGAAGGGGTATTTATCCGCGTTTTTCAGCTCTTGTTTCATCTTCGAAATTTCATGAATTAAATTAAAACATAAACCTAATCATATATATACAAATAAACTGATTCGAAATAATTTAACCGAAAAAAACCACACAAGCTTACTCTTATATATAATCAACCAAGTTCGAAGTCTAAGTCCGAAACTTGAATTTCGGAAGCAATCGTTAGGCCAAACGAAAGGTTGACCAATAAATTGTCGTAATGTTTGAACTCATTATTCCAGTGGCGGAACATTATCGAACTCCGTAGCAGTGATAATGAGAATTAGAGATTTTTTCTGCCGCAACGAATGTTCTTCAACTATATATAAGAATGTCATTTCAACACAATATGTTCATTTAAAGTTTTATCAAAGTCATCCACAGGCGCCGTCGTCGCACTTTTCTTCAAAGGAGATAAGCTTGTAACTCCTTGAATTTCCCGGCTCAGACTATTCGTCGGTGAGTCTTTATAGTCTGTTATTTTAGGGTCTGTAGACAGGACTCCTTTTCGCGTTCCAATCAAAGCTGGAATAATTGTTTTTAATGCATCAATTTTGTTGAATCCTGCAGAATCAGATGCAACTAAATCAAATGTTTTTGATGAAATTAAGTCATTAGTCTTATCTAATGTTCTTGAATTCTCTTTGGTGATGCTATTACCAGTGTTTACTGGAGATGCTAATGGTTGTGCTCTATATAATTCATCCACGACTGAAGCCATAATATGCTGGGGTATCATGACTTCTTTTTGCGTCTTCGAATGTAAAGAGACTGTTGGTTGCTGTTTGGTGTTCGTTGAAGATTGTTGTTTTGTTGATGCTGAAAATTGTGGAGGAGCTCCTTGAGTGAGATTTGATTTCGTATTTGCAGCTATTTCTTGGAGCTTTTCGTTTGGTTTAGATGCTTGATTAATTTCTGATGGTGATTGTTTTTGGCTGGCAGTGGTAGAGATTGATTGTTCTGATGGTGAATCACCAGAATCATCGTCAGCACCATCAGGGTTGATAATGTTACTTTTCGATTCACCTTGTTCATCGCTTTCTACGACTGTATAAAACCTATTACCATGTTTGATTTCATAGGTTCGTGAATGTTGCTTAGGATTGGTGAACAGTTTGATGGTATACCCAGGCGTCAATGAACTGCCTGATAAGGTAGGTGCAGATGCAGACTTCTGTAATATCCTAAAAAATGACATGAGATTACTTAGGCACCATTTCTAGACTTTCTGAGACTTTCTGAGAATGCTAGGTATATAGTATTCACTTTCTTTCATCTTGGTAACTTTATTACAAGTCATGCAACAATCGAGGAAATAAATGCTGGATGGAATAGCATTTTCAAGCTTATATTAACCCTTTTCCATAATCTTAATCTCAATGTTAAGGGTCAGTTTATTGCGAAGAATTGACGGGATGTTTCATTTCCAATCCAACATTTTGCGGATTAATACTTTTTGCTTTCTTTTGATAGTTATCTACCCAGCTTTCCAGCAAAAGTGGTAAACAATGATTCATACTTACTTGCTCTTACTCAAATCTTCACCCATAACAATAGTTTCACCAGCTTTTACCGGAACCTTGGTCTTCATAATCACATCAGAATCACCATCTGTTCCCTGGCCAACATAAAATGTCATGTTCCTTTGTTTGCTCCTCGCCACCGCAGCTTGGTGCGCCATTTTGAATCTCCTTAGTGACGCGCCGAACAATTTTTTAGATTTTTGTTTACTTTTGATAACACTGGCGATTGATTCTTCATCAATGTTTTCCTCATCTTTACCAGATTTTTCCTCCTGATCACCAACTCCATCTTCAGCGTCCTCTTTCCCTTGTAACTCATTCCCATTCTCCTCCACTCGCTCTTCCCCAAGCCCTTCATCTTCAGAAGATGTCTTTTCATTAACTTTGTTCAACATATGTATGGACATATCAGCTTCTTCATCATCTTCATCATTGTTGAAGCGATGTTTTCGATTTTTCTTCTTTTTTTTCGAATGTTTTTCTTGTTCGTCATTGTCCTAATCGGAATAAAACAAAAAATTTGATTTCTTGATCTTTTGACTAAAACGAACCAAAAGCTGGACAGTTAGGGCGGTTAAGTTATGTTTTCCTCACAGGAGAAAGCCTTGAAAATCTCTAACTTATAATGAACGATTAAAAGACAATATTAAAACGTTTTAAATTTAACAATTTTTTAAAGATGATGTTTTCTTGGACATTGCATTGTAAATCGAATTGTAAGCTGTCCAAAGACAACCTTTTGAGTTCTAGAAAAAGCAAAAGCCTTTTACTTTCCAATTTAATTGAATTAAAATTAAAATTTTCCAAGCATACCTCATTTTGATCTTCTTCGCTCTCATCAGAAAACTTCTTCCCTTTCTTCTTATTCTTTTTGCTTTTTGTTGGATAAGGAACTTTTTCATTTTCTTGTTCGTCTTCATCTTTGTATTCCAATCCAAAACCATCTTCTGAATCCGCATCTTCATTTGACACGCGATGCTTCTTCTTAGAAATACCATGTCTCGTTTTATGGTGCGACAGCCTCTTATGATGTCGTCTGCTACCCTCCTTCCTCCGTTCTTCGTCCCCTTCATTAGTGTCTGCATCAAGATGCTTCCCCTTCATATGCTTATTCCTGACAGTCTTGGTCACATCTCCTTCGTCAACTTCTTGGTCACCATCCTCCTCATCAGAGGCAGCTTCTCCTTCTTTATCTCCGAACTCCTTACCATCATTCTCTTTTTGCTTCTCTTCTTTTCCTTTCGTTTTTTTCTTTTTCTCTTGATCTTTCAGTGGAAAGCTTTCGATATTTATATCAATCTTTCCTTTTTGTTCATCTGATTTTAATTTTGTTGAACTGAATTTCGAAACTGGAAAACTCGACCTAAATAAAATATAAAACATAGGAAATATTCAACCCCGTAACGAACCCTATATCACAGGATTCCATACCCACTGAAAAAATGGGTACAATAACGAAGAAACTTGGCCCCATCCCTCTTTGAAAAACAAAGAAATTTCGAACAACGTTGAAAATACGTAACTCAACTGCTGGGTAATCAAAAGAATACCATAAGGAAAAACAACTTACTCGTCGCTCGGGTTTTCAAGAGACATTCGACTCGCAGTATCCATAACAAGTTTGGAAAGTTGATAATCTAAAGCTGCCAATTTGTTGGAAGGTTCATTGTTCAAACTGTCTTTTTCTGGTGATACTTTGGAGACTTTGTAGAGATTTCCCTTGTGCATGATATATGAGTAATCTTTTTCTTTTGCTGATTCGTTCACCTTGGTGGTGGTATTTGCAGTTGCCAACAAGCTGAAAAGAAAAGGTATTAAAGGCTTATTGAGGTAAAAATGTTGAGATTCAAAGTTCGGCAGGTTTACTTGGACCATTTTCCAGAGCATTAGAGAGAGTTAAAGTTATCCCAGCTTAAAACAAAAGGCGGATTTTTCATGCTATGATAACACTACATTAATTTAGGTCTTTTTTTTGTCAGAAAATCTATCGAGGCTTTAAACAGAAAAAGTATTAGCAAAATTCTATCGACCGGTGTCAAATGTTCTCACCTTTTCAAAGGTTCTGGCTCAACAATTTGTTTCATTTCTGATGACTTCTCATCTTTAGTCAGCGGTTTATCTGTATTCACCAGAGCTGTCAGTGGTGATGCTTTCGAATCTCCATCTTTCATTCCTTTCACCATCTTGATCACATTCTCCAATCTCTCCACAGACCTGTCCTGGTTATCGGTGCTATTGAAGGAGATTGAGACATTCAAATCTGGCTCCTTGATGTCAATCACTTTGTTTGGTTTAGGAGCTGGTAGTCGTGGAGCTTGAGGAACTGGTTTAGTCTGATCTAACATATGAATAGAATCAGTTGGTGCTGTTTGGCCTCCTTCACTCAATGCAGAAGAAACGGTCTCACTTTTAGTTGTTTGGTCAATTCTCGTCGATGTCGTTTCGTTCTTTAGAACGGGCTGATTAATCAATGTAGCATTTGTACTATCCACTGCTACCCAGTTATTGACTTTAGATGAAGGCGATGCCTCAGTTGCAGCATTGACTATGGTGGTCATTTCATCAGCAGCTTGTTTTGCTTGCTGATCCTCCTTAACGTCTACAACCTCCGAAGGAACTACTTCAGCGTTCTCCGAGGGAGGTGTTGTATCAATATCCGGAGCTGTGCTATCTTCAGGTAAGCGATGCTCTGGTTCAGATGCAGATTGCCCTTCATTACCCACATTCATCAACTCCAAACTCTTTGAAGATCCACTCTCCACTTTGCGGTTAGAATCCTCAGATTTTGATTCACTTTCAACTTTTTTAGAATCTTCCTTTTCTTCGGTTGGTTTTGATTTCATTGGTGTTATATCGACTGATTGAGTATCTGGAAGAGACAAATAAGAAAACTGGCTGCTTCGACTTTCCGTATTCTCTTTCTTGTTTTTCTTTTTATATTTCAATACTGTCCCTTTGGTTTGCTCCTTTTCCGTATCTTGATCAGTTGCTTGTAGTAATTTCCTAATATCTTCAAAAGATAATTTAGAGTTCTTTGGGGATGCAGAATGTTTATTTATACTTCCACTTGATATATGGAGCTGGCTGCTTCCTTTGGTGACATAAAGGTGAGGTTCCTGTAGGGTTGCATGGCTCTGGAACAATTGATCCTCACCCGTACTCTTATAACTGGCACCATCATCCGTAGTAGATGTATACTCTCTCTGATGAGGTTTATACGCGTATTGACTTAATGGAGGCTCATCAACCATATCATTGAACGGGTCAACAAAATTGTTGGTAGCTTTACCAATAGGGCCACTCCGTTCATCAGACATTAAGCGAACCGATTCTTGTGGGTGTATACCAAACATGTCACCAGTAAGATCATTTCCAAAGGTTCCCACATCTGATTCGTCATTCCGTGAACGCTTGAATTTATATTCATTGAAATAAGGGTCTCCAACTTGTTTCGAAAGTCGTTTCACCAGTCTTCTCTTTTGAAGTTTTTGTTGGAAGTGTCTTTTGGTGGAGATACGAGGAAAACATTCCACGAGGCAGGAGCATAAAAGCAGCAATACGGTAATTGATATAATTCTCATAATGTTTACGCTTGGTCAGAGGTTAACGTACATTCTACTCTAATGTTACAACGGAGCAAAGTAACCTGAAATTATCACACCCCATAACTCAAAGAAACACGAATTCAGACCACAATCAAATTTTGATTTGCATCAACAAAAGTAACCTATTAATTTCACTAAACAGTTCAATCTCAGTTATTTGGTGAAAACAATTTCTTTTATGCAGAATAATTTTTCTATTTTTTTTTCTCGTCGAAACAGTGTTCGAAAATGCTCAAAGTGTGTTGTTTTATTTGTTTGCTTAAATAGTTTGTAATTGTCTCGAGTTAATTACTTTGAAATTACTTCTTTTGCTCATTCAAACAGATTTTGCACCAGACCCATGGGGAGGCAAATACCTTAAGGGAAGAAAGTTTCGCGGAATTTAATTTCGTGGTTGTGGGGTTTTTTTGCCCACAAAAAGCCCTTGTTTGCCCTGAAAAGACTAATTTTAGGGGTAATTTTTTAATTGTGAGAATATTAGTGTTTTACGGAATTTAATTTCGCGGTTGACACCTAAAACTGCGAAATTAAATTCCGCGAAAATCTTTTCTCTTAGGGTAGGCAAAATCGGGTACGGGGTAGCTTTTTTGAAGCTCAGACAGACTCAGGGTCCCAATCGTCAAATACCAAAATAATTGCTCTGACAGGGTGCACTTTTTGACCTCCGACATTTCCCCGTTGATTGTCCATGTTCTTGCAAAATAACGCGCTACAGTTGAAGAAAATTAAAGTTTTTACATGAACTTTCAAAAATTATTTTGAAGTGATTTGTCAGCTAAAATTAAGAGATATCTTTTTGGTATGCTGTTTATCCACAATAGGTATTATGTTTTGCTCAATGGCATACCTTGTACGTATCATAAAGCTATGGTGTTCGAGGCCTTTAAAATGGTATTGTATGACTTTGACTGACAACAAAAAGGAAATACTTGACATATTTTAATCCCATGTTTATTTAGATCATAAGTCACATTTGTATGTGAGAACTCCTTTTTGTTTCATATCTATGACATGATTTTCTCAGCCCATGGAAGCATCCTCGAAAAAATGAGCGCTCGTGACTCAATGTTAAAGCTTAGAGATGATTGATTTTTATGACGTTTCCGTAGGAAAATATCACCATGGGCTTAAAATAAAAATCAAACATCATCAAAAGATCATTTCTATCAGCCTTCTATCATTAACGTGATAATGGTATTTCAAACATAAAACTAAGCAACACCTTTTAATTTAACAAGATGAGTGATGATATTAAGTAAAAATCGGGAAATTGGGTTTAATTTAATTAACATTAAATAATATTTTCGATGAAGTATATTTTTCTAACATTCACAATGATTAGTGTTCTTTGACTACAATCTCCCTCGAAATATATTCAGACTTTCGCTTATTTCCTCGTTTTTCGAAATTTGAAGTTCGGACGAGAAAGTCGAATTTGGGCTATCTCTTAAATG
>JAUJPO010057837.1:0-13804 GCA_032270745.1 Tiaropsis multicirrata
AGCAAGACAAGATGGCGGAGCATTTTTATGCAGTAAAATGTTTGCTGTTTTTCTAATCTTTGAATGTTATTGTTGTTCGATGTATCTTCTGAGTGCACTAATATGTTTTCATCTATGTTTTCTTACATGTACATGAAATAAAGATTGAAACACTTTTTTGTATTTTTGGTTTCTGGTTTGTTTTGTTTTGGCATTTTTCGGCTGAAAATATTTGATTTGTCAGATCTTCTTTTTTTGTTGACAAGTTCTGTCATCGAAATTGAGCGTTTATTGAATTGCAATTGGAGCACAGGAAACTTCATGTGTAAATTCTTACATGCCGGCGATATCATGACAGCGACAATGTCGTTGGGTTTTGTTTTGATAATTTCTGTTGATAGGTATTTCGGAATCGTCCAGCCATTTACTAAGTGTATTACCAAAAACAAAGTGCGTATCATGATCGGAGCCAATGCTTTGGTAAGTCTTATTTTTGCAATCCCAATCTTTCTAGTTTTGACTTCTACACGAATTAATTGCACAGAAGTATGGTCCGATCGGAAAGATTCATTTATATACTCGTGGGTTTCGATCTCATAGCTTTCTTATTCCCAATGATGGCTATTTCAATGTTGAAAAATTTCAGAGCTATTCAATCTCGAATCAAACAAAATTTAAACGCAAGACAACAACTGCAGCGAAATCAAGATAACACTCGCATGCACTTGATATTAACCAGTTTAATTATTGCTTTTGTTGATTTGGTGTTTCCGAACAGAATTTATTGGATTCTAGATGTCCATGGTGTTTGGAGAGAGAAATTGACAGAAAATCAACTTTTGATTGTTCGATGGTTTTCTAATTCCATATATTATTTACATGTATCAATCAATCCGCTTATTTACAGTATTGGGCTTTTCCAGAAATAGTCCGTGCCCCCTCTGTTAAGGATATCGGACATCCAGGGGGTTCAATATTCTAATATTCTTTGGATATCCAGGGGGTTGAGCAAATTTAAAAGAGAGGATATCCAAGGGGGTCCAGCAAAAAATACATGGATATCCAGGGGGTCCAGCACAAAATACATGGATATCCAGGGGGTCAGAAACGATTTGGACGGACATCCTCAACCCTAATATGCGCTTGGACATCCAGGGTGTCTGTATCATCCTTAGACTGGATATCCAGGGGGTCTTTATTTTAAGGCCGGATATCCAGGGGGGCTCTGAACCTTGAAAAATGGATTTCCTCAACAGGGGTGGGTACGGACAATTTCTGGAAAAGCCCAATGCTAGTTGCTGTTTCTCGATAAAAAAAACAGACCTTTCATTCCAATATAATATTTTTGTTGATAGACGTTTTCGATCGAACATATTGACTATATTTTGCAGACACAGGCGCACTAAAGATGTGCCTAAAATTACCACCAAACTGCGCACCTTCAAGTACAATAAGCGTAACAACTTTTTAACACTTCAAAGGTAGAAACTTTTGCTCGGGCAAATTATGGCCTCTGAAAAAATGAGCTGATATGACGTATTATTTTCCAGTCGTTCCTTATCAGGCTTCAAAATGGCATCCTCGGTTACAATTGATCTTCGCCGCTGGACTTTTTTTACTATATTCCTTGGCCAAGAAACATGTCAAAATTTTGTTAACGAATAAAGCAACATCTAATGTAACAATTCCTTTGACATGGCGAGGAAAATATCAATATTTAATACAAGAAACCGAATGCGCTGGTTCGGATACCATTTCATTTCTTTGTTTCAAAGACGTGACAGGTATTGATAAATAACAATAACAAAAATATACAAAGGCTGTTAATTTAGTTCTCGTTCCTCGTTTCACACACAGGTCCAAATCCAGATGGCAGTTGCAGGTGCGGATAAAGAAGATTCTCGGAATTTTAGTGACGGAGAGTGTTGCTTTTGCTCATGAATTTTCTTATATGGAAGTCAACACTCTCCTCCGCATATAATCTTGAGTTCATTCTGTATCCGCCTCTGATAATTGTCAAGTTAAAAACATTATACATCCTCAGGGTCAATTAAGAAATGCCATCTGGAATGGGCTTTATGCGGTTCTGTTTGAACGTTTCTCCAATGTGTGATGGCAGAATGTTGCGGTGAATCCAGACTAAAGATCACGTGACCTAACACCTCATCTCGACCAATCAAAACTTTGTTTGCAATAGTAACGACCAATGAAAATACACTTAGAGGGTATTCAAAATCCGTTGCCAAATGGAATTGAAATGTTTCGTGAAATTTCGGAGCACGAGTGTTACGTAAATGCAGTGTTTCTTTTTTCTCGAACGAATCACCTTTATATAGCTTCACTATCGCATATGGATCTGAATAAAAATAATTGATTTCGAAGAGTTTAAGCAACCTCGTTCCCCAGGGTTCATCGAATGCCTTTTGACGTTTTCGATGTGGCTCAAGATATTCTTTGACGCGCTATACACGATACCTTATCGGTCAAAAGAAATGTCGGACAAAAGTGACGAAAGTTTTTGGGGGTGACGAAAATTTTGTCCGACGAATTATTTAGTCCGATCCGACGAAGAAAAAGTTTTTAGGCTAAAATTTGCGTTTTTTTTGGACAAAAGTGACGAAAATTATGTCCGACACTGTTTTGCCGAATAGCGCAGAGGATGAGATTGGAGTTCAAGGTGTTCCTGTCTACTCTTATTATGTATCGGAAAATGCTGAATCATCACTTTTCGAAATAAGAGATTTCCAATTGTGGTGACAACATATATCACATCAAAATATCACATTTCCAACAATTTTCGAAATATGTTAATATTACTTTTCTATATATTTCTAAATTGCTGAAAATTGATCTTTTCAATGTAGATATATATATACTGAAAGTATCCTATTTCCACGACATATTTCAACCATTTGAAAGATGAACATTCCTATAGTGGAAATTGGAAATATGATATTTTCAGCATATTTTGAATCTCGAAAAAAATAAATCACCCATAGCAGGCGCACAACGTTATTTCAATGTTGTTTCAACGTCCAAATGAAGCTCTGACGTTGGAAAAAAGATTATTTGGACGTCTAAACAACATTCCGTGCTTGCTGGGATAAAATCCTTACCTGGATTGAGACCAGTTAGATGAGCTTTGGCCAGGTTTTTTGCTTCTTCGATATTCACTTGTAGTTTGGAGAGTGCCGCCTCGTGAGGTATTGATATCAACATGGAGGCGTTCGAATTCTAAAAGGAATAAAAATATTATAGCGAGGATTCGGAAAAAGCGGGACCTTTTGAAGTGAGGACCCCAAAAATGCGGGACTTTTTGAAGAGAAAGCAATCCATGTAAGCCCTTGAGTGTAAACTTTTTTTCTCCAGATGTACACTGTACTATAGACTACCGATTACAGATCCGATCGTCAAGTAGTCCAAAACATCAAAATAAGGTGACAATAATTTCGATAACAAATTTATAATATGTCCATTACGTAATCTTTTCTTCAGAAACATCAGAAGCATCACCGAAAGTTTCTTTGCCGCTGGTTTAATTGTTAAAAATTCAAAACTGATGCGAACAATCATATAGGATAATACCCAACAAAATATACCATAATTTGAGGTCACTTCAGGCCCTTTTAAAATTTTCATACATACTGAGCAGGCTGTAAAAATCCTCGATAATGAAAGATTAGAAGATTTTCTATCCAACAAGCTTAATTGCAGAGCTGCTTTCGTTCATTAGATATGAAAGTTTGAAAATTCATGTTTACTTTGGCTAAAATCGGGCGTTTTCAATAGTTTTTAGCACCACAAGGTTTAAATAAACTTCTGAGGAAAGAATCCCCACTGGACATTCCTATTATATCTCCTTACAGATAGCCTCACTTTCCACCGGATCACTGAGACAGGTGGTGTTTAAAATGGAAATGAAGAAGCACAGCTCACCTCAGACTTTTTAACGAAGAGATCAGCATCAAATGATTCTTTAGCTTCGGTATTCAAAGTGATTAAAGTGATGTCGACTTCCCCTATTAAATCGTGTTTCTTCAGTTTAGAATGATTATACACTTTCAATCTCAACTTGTGCAAGATCGTTGAAAACTAAAACGTTCGTTGAAAATGGGTTCGTATCTTTCACGTCTGATTTTGATTTGTTGTCGCTGGATTTTTCCTGGCACCAAATAAGCCCTAACGAAGGTGTTCGAATGATGGATATCCGTTTTCATTTTCAATTCAGAGCATTTGATAATGTTGAGAACTAATTTTCGTTCACGTCGAATGTACTCGGCTTCGAAAAATAATTTGCCAGTTTTCTTGAACGATGGCTTGACAGGGCTTTGATGCGTTTTACGTCCCAGTCTTCTTGTTCGGGCAGCAACGCGTTTTTTGATTCCGTGGACATTAGAATCTAAATAGTGTTCTTTGCCATCGTCGGCTGAGTTATGCTCAACACTGGACGCTGTTAAGGAGCCGCCCTCATCACTAATGTTCGCGCCCAAATGATATTCACTGCCCGATTCGCCGCCCGATTCACCGCCACTGTGAAACGAAGAATACATCACTGAAAAAAGAGATAATAGTTATCTTCCATTAAGAATATATGTCAAGAATATTTTAGGATAATTTCGACCAAAATCGTGAAACCAAAAAACATTCTTATAAAAAAGCGTGTATTTAAGTCCAATTTTACAGAAGAAAAACAATATCTGAAACTGTAATTCCAAAAAGAATGTATGTGAACAAGATTGAATATTTTCCTGAGAGTAACATTTTCTTGGAACCTTATCGAGCATGCGCAACCCACTTCAAAAATAATAAGATACCAATACCAACCAGTACCCAGGTTCTTTTACTTTATATACCGTAGTAACCTTCTCACGGCAACCAGAAAGCGACCCTGGGTTCGAGGTTGATCAATTCCGCGAGATGCCATAAGAACACGCGCATAGCAAGCGGTCGCCGTTTTAACAAATATTTCCCTATAAGTAGGGAATTATTCAAAAATGTAATTCTTATCTTATTGTACTTATCTTGTACGTGATTTGAAAGAAAAAAAGATGCCATCATTTTTGTATAAGCATAAACAATTTTATTATAAGAACATCGAGTCTCAAATTTGATGCTCAATTTTACCAAAAGCGTATGAAAAACTCACAATTTGAGTATAGTAATTTTCTTAATAAGCTTAGACCAAGGGAAGCATTTTACGCATATATTTAAAGTGGAATGGGGTGGTAAATTAGAGAAAATGTGGATCAAAGTTAAGAACATCCGAGCCTCGGCTGAAATTTACTGGTTCTTATGAAAAAAGGGCGTATTGTTTCGATTTTCAGTTCTAAAATACTTTTGTGAGGTTAGTTTTATCTCTATCTGTAAACTCGATTAAAAAGAATTATTGTCACTCGGGAATGCTGCTAAGTCCATTTTTATTTCTATTCGTACGAATAAATATACATTTTTTAGATCTTTGTTTTTGATTTTAATCTAAGAGACTAGAGTTTTCTTACTTGTCGTGTATCTTGTTTCATATATGACAAAATATTTCATCTTTGATAAGAAAATATAGTTTCGATTGGAAATTTGTGGTATGTTATATTTATTCAAAACACAAAAGCGTGAAAAAAAATTGAAATGGTGCTAATAAATATGTTATAGTGTTCGATCAGAACCTTTCCATCAATAGGCACAAGACGTTGTTTCAACGTCAAAACGACGTTGTTTCAACGTCAGTACGTTATTTGAATGTTGAAACGATGTTGGACTAACGTTGTGTACCTGATGGGTTGATCACAAAACACTAAACATTTACTCAAACGAGTATTTTTTAAATTTTTGTCTTTCAATGAGTCTTTCAATAAGTCTTAAAAAAGCAAAATGAAAGTAAATTAAAAGTTTTGTATTTCACTGATACAGTTAATTTACAGGGGACAAGAACATTTGTTTGATTAAGTCGGACGGGACCGAAGATTTTGTTCGAATTATAGGAGTTTTATTCGAATTATAAGAGTTTTGTTCGAATTATAAGAGTTTTCTTCGAATTATAGGAGTTTTGTTCGAATCATAAGATTTTGTTCGAATTATAGGAGTTAGAGTAATTACACAAGTTAAACTAATATTTATTCATCTTTATTCGCTCCGGATTCGCTCTCGTTTAAGATAATTGATAGAACAATGGGTGGCTGTTTGTCGTTTAGCAGAGATTCCGAATCTGTAGATGACGTGAAGAAATATTGTCAATCCATTGTTTTTGTACGATTTTATGGACAAACAAATAATATGAAGGTATATGTGGTATAAGTCAAGTTTTTCTAATGGTCCTTATTACACCTGTCTCTATGAAACACAATCGCTCAAAGCTTTGCCCCAAAAGTAGTTTTCTGAAAAAAACTGAATTTAATAACATATTTTTCATTCTCTATCACAACGATTAAGCTATTTTTAATGTGTTTTTAGACTATCTAGAGGTTTAAACTTTCAAAATCACCCCCTTGGGCCAAACCACGGTTGGCCCTTGCGGTGTCAACTTTAGCCCCCCCCCCAAAAAAAAAGAAGCTTTCTACGGCACTGCTTGAAAGTAGTGGATGTCCAGAATCATTTTCTTGAGAGGAAGTTTGATTCGGTGATAGCTGACATTTTGTGCAACTTAAACATGGTTTAAAAACAACAAAGTTTCCGAGTAATATTAAACTTTTTTTTAAATCAATGGAATTAGAAAATGTCAAAACTACAAAGTGTAAAAATATCTCATTCAACCTTTGCTCTATCCTAGGATATGGACCATGAACAGGTCGACGGCGTTGGAAAGCGTAAGTCGGAACTTGGTAACATCCTGCAAGAACTGGATCGAGAAATCCGAATGGCCTCTACAGTTGGAGAATTTGAAGTAACGGAACAGATGAAAGAGATTTTTAAGAAGATCGCTGAAATAAGAGCTTGCGTCAAAGATTGCGAAAGTGTCGAAGATTGCAATAAGAGATTGTTACAAGATTCAGAACATTTCGTTAAATTGTATCGAAAGAGAGGACGTAAGATTGATTTGTTTTTTTCGCAATCAGTATATCGTAAAAAATCGTTAAAAACATTGAGTAGTTTTTGTGCATTATGTATCAAATTTAAACTTGGCAGCTTTTTTCTGGTTCCACCTGATAAAATATTTTCTAAAATGGAGCGCAAACCAGCCAATATTTTGAACCAATTTTTTGACCAATATGCAGGTACGGTTTGCGTTGACTTATTTTTATGAAAACAAACATTTCGAAATGTTCATTCATTAAATAATTGCCAAGATGTCTACCGGAAAGTGAGCAACATGCGACCAACATGCGAATTTTGGTAGAAATGTTGACTAACATTTATTAAATATCAATATATTAATATAGACCTTTTGGAAGTGGAGCTTAGCTCTTATACTATATGTCGGCCAACATCTTTTGAGATTTTTTTCTTTTCGAGCATGTTGACCAACGTTCACCGCAACAGCTATAATTGTTGTCATGGGATGTTGGTCGAAATGTTGGTCAGTTTGCAGAGGCCTTAACGCAGGTTTTGTGCTTTCATTTTTGTCGTTTTTTAGATAAGTCAGAAATTTTAGAAGATGACCATGACTTTTACTGGGGTACACGCCAACAGTTGTTATTTGGAAAGGTCGTTTCTGATTGGCTGCCTGAACACATCGAAGCAAAAACACGACCAATGGATCCCATCTTTGGAGTTTTGTTGAATCCGACAGGAGGTATATCCATTACGTCATTTTTTCTTTCATCCGGAAACAAGCTAAAAAGCTAGTGGCAAACATCCGGCTTTTTTTGTTCCCGTAGAAGAGATACTGTCAAAGTTTTCAAAAACAAGATGACAAATATCACAAACAGTCATATTTTTGGGTATAGCTTCCCAGCAAACACACAGCATTATTCCAACATTGTTTCAACGCCCAAATAACGTGCTGACGTTGACAGAACGTTGTTTGGACGTAGAAAGAACAACGTTCTGTGTCTGGTGGGTTTGCCTTGTATTTCCTGAGACCTAGAACCCAAACATTTTGGAATGCTGACTATTCATGTCTCAGTATCGTAGATCTCACAGTGAGGTTTTCTAGTTAACATAGTTTCTGTCACCGCAAAAACCGTTCCACTTTAAAACTCAAAACAAAAAAACTTCACGGTAGTTACAAAATTCCGGCAATTAATTTAAAAAATAATACCAAATCTTCTCCTTGTTAGTTCAATTAAAATTCAATTACACCATTATTTTTATATCTAATAGGCAGAGTAGGTCCTGGCGATTCTAATTGGTTGCACGATATTCTATTCGACGATTTGGGTCCTTTCGCATACCATTCTGCTGTTCACGATGGTTTCGGATATTTGAAAACAAACCATAATTCCGGTCCTGGATATTGTTATCTGAACAAAGGAATTTTCGGTGATTGGAGTCCACTTGGCGGACAATATTTCGGATTGCGGTTTTGGAAAAGAATTTTAGCAGAAACCAAACCTGAAGAAGCTAAATTGGATCAATTTTTTTTTAAATAGTATGTTGGATATATGTTATATATATAACTATATGTTTTTTGGTTGCATGATGAATATTTTTTAGCAATTTGGTCGAAATAATCCTAAGATATTCTTAACATATATTCTTAAGTTTTTATCAGCCTCAATCTGAAAAATGTTAAAAAACCGATATAAAACAAACTAATTGAAAGAAAAGAGGAAATAAGCCCCGAAAGAAGCCAGCTGAATCAACTTGAGAAAAATTTTAGATCAATTTAGGTATAATTTACGATGGTATGTTTCTTAGGACATTCTTAACTTTTTGGCTAATTTCATCATGAGTATTCTCATAAAGTGTTCTTATAAAATAAAGCATGTACCTTCCCTTTATCAATATATGTCAAATATCATGGTTGAACTCATTTATTTACAACTATAGAAAGGTAGCTTTAACCTAAGAATCCAGAATGTTACACATTGAGGGGCTGAGGTTTAACCCTTTCGCTCCCAGTAACCCGTATGAGGGGTAATAAAATGCAAAAACTTCAAACAGCAATATCTCCGGGACGAAGCATTTTCAGAAATTCTCGTAATTACCGTTGGAAAGAGCATAAAATTCTGATGAAAAAAGAAAGGTTTTGGGCGACGTTCCCACTAAGCCGATCGTCTTGCATGCGCAAGACGTCGGGGCGAAAATTCTGATTTTTTTTTTTCAAAAAGTGCCGAAGCTCTGGGAGTGAAAGGGTTAAGTTTGGTTTGCGCGAAATGTCTTTTTATATTTTAGGTATTATTTTTTAGGGTTCCTTCTCTTTACAATTTATCAAGAATGTTTATTTTCGTATCTTTCATTTCTTATCAGTTTTAATTTTTTTCTAGAAATTTTTTTATAAATACAGAATTTTAATCAAGTTCATTGAAAATCTCATATATCGTGTGAAATTTAGATTTCAAATTTTTGAGACGCTTTCAACCGTTTTTTTACCAAACGATTTTTTCCTAATCTGTCTCTTCTATAAAAAAATAAGTCAGATGCAATGGCTCACTACCAAGTTAACTGGATTGCATTGAATTTGTTTTCAAAATTATTTTGACCTTATTTACTTTGTTTGGACTTGAGAAGAGGAAATTTTATTCGTCTGCCATAGAAATTTTTAAAACTCTTTTTTCTCAGTGGCAGAAAATTTTCTTACCGCCCAAGAAATAGAAAGCTTCCTAATGATAACTCTAATTTGACTATTCTATAAACAACAAATCGAACAAATTGGTAAAAAATGCGTTACCATGTTTTCCACCCTAAATTGACTCTTCTACAGTAGCAGGGCCAGCGGAATGTTTTTGGAATTCGAGAGGCTGAATGATATAGTATGTAAGGAGGCCCTAGTTGCATACGAATAATATACATCAAGTTAAAGAAATCTCATCCTTACAAAAAAGTGGAGAGGCTGAAGCCTCCCTGGGCCTGAGTAGGAACAAAACTTGGTAAAAGAAATGTGTCACCGTGTTTTCCATGTTTGTGAAGGTCAGACATCATTTGAGAAGTGATAGATCTTCTTCGTTCACTTAGAACGCCATGATGTTTTGAAGAAGGTGGTGAAAGAGATGTGGGTGCTGTAGATGATGTTGGACTGTGCTGAAATATGGATAAGTAGAAAAGTTATCCGTAGTTAGTAAAGTCTCTTAAACGAGTTTGTAGAACAAACATCAAGACAAAAATTTGTCTCTTTTACTCAAGCAATCTTTAGAGACTTTTGTACTAAAGAGCGATGTGGTCTCAATGTTAATGCTGTACAAATAAAGGTTTGGTTGAGTGTCAATTTATTCCAGGGGCGTACTTGGGCAAAAAAAGGGTACGGGAATGTACCACTAGCCTTTTTTGGCTCTCGTGAATCCCTGGTAGGTTCGTAAAAAAAATACAAGAATAGAATCCGTGTAGCCGTATGGTCCTAAGTTTGAAAAAATGGACCCATTTAGAGTCCTTTTTCGCGATTTTTGACAAAAAGTTGCCAAAACCGGTCGTTTTTCGAAATCCCAGCGGTGCATCTCCGTCGACTATAAGGCGGAAATAAGTAAAAAGAATAAAATCCAATTGATATTTTAAATTTGTGTTTTTTCCACTGGGGATACGAAATTCTATATTGCTCTTTGCTCAAAAAAGTGTTGGGATGACATATCTCTGGGTATACGACACAATTTAGTCAATTAAAATTTAACTAAAATATCTAAATTTTCTATGGTTTTCAATAATTGGGATTGAACTTTTTCCAGTTGGGACGAAGCATGGGAACGATTATTTGAACGTGTATTATTCAGTGCGTAGTGCGTTCCACCGGGTCTCTGAAGACATAGAACGTTGTTTTGACGTCGTGTGTCTGTTGAGGTTATTCAAAACTTCTTACTTGAGTGACACTGACGGTTGGTACAGCTCTGTGTTTCCATGGTTTCTTGTTTTGAATCTTCTCATAAGAGAGTGGTAAATGAAAGTTGTGTTCTCTCATGAAGATTTTCGGACGCTGTCCTCCGCCATCTTTCTCATCCATTGATGCACTCTGTCGTGTTTGTTCAATGAAATCGTTTGATTCGTCCTCGTCCCAGACCTCTTTTGGTCGTTTTAATTTCACAATAGATTTGCCGATTAAAATGATCATCAATAATGTCAACAAAATCCCGCCCACGAATAATCCAATTTCTGAAAAAATAAAAATAAATATTGTATTTACTTCAAACAAACGCCCCATTTATTTAAATGCCCCTTCGAATAATCGCGCCCCTAATGTCAAAAAAACCCACCCACGAATAATCCAATTTCTGAAGAAGAAAAAAATCTCCATAATTTTGGGTGATAATTTCGCTGACGGAATATATTAGGACACAAAGGCTCAAATTTTCACAAAACCGAAACTTGACCCTTGACCCTTGACCCTTGACTGCTACTGGTGATAACTTTGAGCTTTGAGTAAAGAATATACATGGTGGTTCACAGGCACCTGACTAATCGAGGATTCGCGCAACATGCCTTTTCGTCTGTTTTCTTCCTTTGACTATCGTTAGTCATTATCATGGCTTCACCTTTATTTTTCATCAATGTTTAGTTCGAATGAGTTCCAGTGTCGGGAAGAAGAGTCAATAGTTTCCATATAAGGTGATAGGATAATTAGTGAACTCTCCTCCATTGGTGAAAGTCTACCTCTGTATCCGAGCCTGAGTTCGTATCTCTTCAATAAAAATATAAATCGTACCTAAATTTTGCATATCCAATGCTTCGTCCAACTCAAATTCTTTCAAATAATGGTTTTGCTATTCAAATTTGTCAATTTTTCCTGATTAAAGAAGAAAAAAATGTTTAGAAAGTCACGTGTCTGTTCGTTTGAGACTTGATCTCAAAATTACACAAAAATTTGGGTTTCAAAATCAGACCCTTACAGTACAGTGCAAAATTTACCGAAAATTAAAATAAACCCTTTCAGTGCACCTTTCCACCATTTACTCCCAGTTTTAGTAAAAAGTTTCTAATTTTCTCAAAGTTCCTACCCTTTTAATGCACCTAGCTAGCTTTTTGTCAGAACCATGAAAACCTACACTTAAGGACCGCACGTCGGTAGGTCACCTACCTAGAGACTACCCGACCGTACAGACTTCGGTTGAGACTTGAAGGAAACAAGATTACCCAAACCATCACAGAGCAAATAATTTCAACGACGAGTACATACTTTGGACCGTACAGACTCCGGTTGAAAACGTAACACTTTGTATCAGACCATGGAGGTTTCACAGACCCGGTGGGACCCCTACCCACTGGAAATACAGGCCCAAAGAATCGTCCCCGGTGAAAATAAAGCATTGAAATTCGTCCCCACTGGAAAAAGGCCCATCCCCATTGAAAAACGTAAAAATTTTAACATCCCCACTAAATTTTGATCGACATAAATATCTCATCCCCACCAATATTTCGAACAAAGAACAATAGATCTTCGAATCCCCTGTGGAAAAAATACCATTTTTGATAACCCCGTTGGGTTTTATGTCTCTTTATTTATCCCCACTGGCAAAATAATTCCCAGGGACAGGGGTGTCTTGAATAAGAAAATTATATCCACTTTTAATTGTTGCATTGAAAGATAACACCGTTATTAATAAAAAATAAGACGAGCTTGCAAAAATAAGCACAAAATTCCTTATTTCTAAGCGTCCCCCCTCTTGGAATCGCCAATAAATTTTGAATATGTTTAGATATAGATGAATGATAACCTTTTACCTATCACATATCAAAAATTGAAAACAGCCGCTACTTTAAACATAAAGATATCTAAGAGAGAGACTTTCGCTTAAAACGGCCCTAAATTCGCGAAATTCACAAATAATTTGCTTGGTAAAGTATCATTGATTAAAGTACAAAATTCTCTGACCTTTCATACATTTCAATGACATTCAAACATCTTTCTTAAAATTATGTAGGTTTCAATCCACAAAACATCTCCGAACATCTCACACTTTAGTTCTTATAATTTATTTTTTGACTGATTTTGCTTCCAATGATGGGTAATTAAAGAAAGCCGATTTCAATAACAATTATAAAGAATTTAATGACCATTTAGGCTATTACAGAAACGTTTATTCTCCATGTGTTTTTTTTACCTCCATGATACAATGTATTTGACCAAAGCTTTCTGAGCATAAATTTTCGATAATTGCGGAAAAATACTATAAACAAAATGAGGTAATCATTCATACTTTACTTGTGCCAAGAGCACCTAATGGTCGCCTGGGACGTCCCGTCAAACCAAGTTTTTTATTATTCCCAAGTTCCTCAAAAACCTGCAAGAAAAAAAAACGTTTAGTAAATTTCATGATAGCTACCGGTAATAGAAGTGCATATTCACTACCCCTTCTTAAGCAAGGGGGGTCTTTCCAGGGGCGGTGCGACCCCCCTTCAGTGCATGCGCTTGCAGGGTAAGGTCGTCAGCGGTTTTGTCAAAGAATTTTCCAAATATAACCCTCGCCAAGCAAAACTGCCCTTCGCCTCTATACGGCGAAGAGCGACATATTCTGGGACAGAAGAATTTGCGACTATTTAGCATCCTCTAGCACGTTTCATTAGAAGATGAGAGCAGCCTAGCATACCCGCTCTTGTTCGAGAAAAAATTCAGTCAGCAAATTACACAACGTCAGGATCATCGATGACAATTAGAATATTCCTGTTTGTTTTCTCCCTGGATCTGGAAAACAAGATGGATGCATGGATGGCAGAGCAGAAAAGCAGAGGCCAGATCAGAGTGTTACGTGTTTTATGAATTAGTGTCTGTTAATGGAGGATAGTGTTACTTTTTCTGTGTACTGTCCTCATG
>JAUJPO010057848.1:0-13803 GCA_032270745.1 Tiaropsis multicirrata
CAAGTTTAAAGAGACACGGAGGGGCAATTAACTCTTGTTTCCATGACAAAGTAATTAATAGAAATGAGCTTTCAGAATGGGGAGAATATGTGCGGACAGCTTCTTTAAAGTCAGTTACGATGACAAAGGCATGAAAGCGCACAAAGAAAGTGGAAGGTGGGTCAACCGGGAGTTAAAACCCGGGACCTCTCGCACCCAAAGCGAGAATCATACCACTAGACCATTGAGCCATAAAACTTATTATGAGAGGTATGGGTCTGATGCTTATAAAAACGAAAACGTCTTTTAGAATGTTATGTTTTTATGCAAGAATGTTATGTTCTTATGCAAGAAAGGGACCCGACATTCTTTGTTACACCTAACGAAACTAGATTCGATGAAAATTAATATAGATTAGAAAGAACTATCTATAAAAGAAAAGGTATATCTATAGAAGATAACGTTCAATGTTGATGGCTTTTGATGGTCTTGGACACATCCTCTCAACAGGTCACTGGGAGTTTTTGATATCATAAAGGTTAGTCACAATTTGAGGTTAAAATATAATAATTTACTGGCATAACACTTATTATTCAAACAAAAGAGCATAGGAATAGTGCTCCAGTTTACAGGTCAATACCATAGATTTATGTATATGTTGCATGGCTCCAAAGCCTGGTCGCAAAGCGTAGTTTTTTAAATTGCTGTTGTAGTAAAGAAATATAAGATGAGTTTGTGAATTTGGTTCTTCCTTTGAAGTGAACCAAAGAGCAAATGACAAGGCAAGATTGAAGAGAAATAGTACCTTTTCTTAGGTTGTTTAACTATATTTACTTTGTTGAGGCAACTTAAATGACAAAAAGGAGCTTTACAATTTTATCAAGCTGGAAACTGAAACAACAGAAACTATGTTTCTTAGTTTTATTATATCAGACCTTTTTTAACAAATTTACGAAGTAAGTTTGAGGAAATTTTTCTAAAGAACCAAGGGACTTTTTGAAGAAATCGAAAAAGAAAGCAAAAGCCAAATAATCATTTGGCAATTTACATAAATTGCGGAGTGGTCTAACGTCGGCCAAATACTTTACTTATGATTTTAACCGATTTAATTACAGTAAAATAGTTCACGGCTTCTTCGATTTTTTTAAAAAACTTTTTCTTTTAAAAAATATGTTTGAAACCCCTTATCGTGATTGAGAATTTGATTATATGTGGCTCCTCAGTGTCTAGCTTGAATTCATTTTTCACGCACATTTTCTTAGAAGTTACGCACAAAAAAGGTATTTCAAGTTGGTGGTTGGTGTAGAGGTAACTTGTAATTCATGTTCAAATAAGGCGGCTTGTACAGGAATGTTCAAGTCTAGCCCTCTTTATCACAGATAATACTCCAAATCAAAATTCAAGTTGTTTAAACTAATTTTACTCATGTTTTTAGATGATCAACCAGAAATATTGAAAGACCTCTCAAAAGCTGGTGATTACATCAAGGCAATTTTGTTAGAAGATGAACTTAAGGTTTCTGAAGATATTTTGATATCTTTTTTCTTTGAGTTAAGTTTTAATTTTCAAAATCACTGTTATTATTTTCATCGCTTTTTTTATGCAATGATTTGTATTTCTGGTGAGGACGGGGAAGCTGAAAGCAAGTATGAGGCAAGGAGCCATGGAGAATTAATAAAGAGAGGAGAACAAGTTTGGTACACATCATGTGAACAGAAAGGAATGACACAAAAAAAAAAAGATGACGTCACTCATCATAATAAGAAAAAAAACAGAGAATTGTAATTTTTTGTGCAAAAAAGGTTGCAAGGTGGAAAATACTCTTTTCTTATGATCATCACAAAATTTATGATGTAAACGATATATTTGAAAGTGTTATATGCATAAATATGCAAAAAATGAATTGTATTTGTCCAAGTTTCATAATGCTCAAGATGTGAATATTCTAAGCTAAGTACGCTAGTACAAATAGGGTTATAGATAATACCAAGCACATTTTTAAATATTGAATATTCCCTTTGACTTCTAATGACTTTTCAACGTTTAGATACCGTGTATAAATGAAACACAGCTGGAAAAAATCCCGCCAAACAGTTTGGTTAAATTTCGTGGAATGGTTCAGGATATGTTGGACCCAGAATTCTATCTTGGCAAATACTCAATCACCAACAAAACAACTGGAATGAAGGTACAGTATATATTTTTTGTCAGTATGGTGACAAGAAGAAATCGATCAATAAAAATAAAAAGAAACAGTTAAAAATCTTCTTGTCTCCAAAAATAATTAGTTCTTTTTACAAAAATATAAATGATGTGTATATTATGCTATTGGTACTGAAAAGTGCAACATTACAGACTGACATTTGGAGTGAGACTACATACCATTTTAATAGTTTTATGGCTTTCATATTTACCTAATTGTTAATAATTGTCATAATTTTCAGACACAATTAGTGAAATAAAACTTTCTACAAAAATACATTTGTTAAATTTATTATTATACAACATTTTGTCTGATTTTGAATTTTCATGGTTGCACCATTTTATTTTCTATCCTTTTTAGAAGTCTCAATTTGGTTGCTTTACAGACACAGGATGTGAAAAGGTAATTAATTTGATAGAAAATGTCATTTGTAGTCTAGCATCTAGTTTATACTGAGACTGTTTTTACTTTTAAGTTTCTTTTATTTTAATGAAAATTTGTTTTACTTTCATAGTCACCACATGAAGTCATTGATTTCAATGCAGAAGAAAATGTAACATTGGAACGACAAACTTATTATTGTGTACCCGTTCCTGGAGAAAATCAATGGATTAAAGACGTATCATTTCATTCTGCCCTGGAGTTTTATAGATATTCCTAGGTCCTGAACCACAAAAAGGGGGTGATGTCAGTGGCATTCACTTACCTGGGTTGATAAGGAGAGTGTTAAATCTCATGTCATGGAATGTGCTTTGGGTTTCACTGAAAGAGACACTTGATATCTAAAGAAAACTGTTTGTTTAACAATGGTATTAAAGGTCTGACTTGGAATAATATATTAAGCATCTCTTTATTTTATAAGTTTTTTTATCCTTAACTCAGCTATAAATTCTCTAAAGTCATATAAACAATCCATCAGCAACGATACTGTTATAATTAAAGACAAAAACAAAACTCAAAAACGAAGATTGGATGAAGATGAGATGTCTGCAGTAACTGATGAAACAATGGAGACAGAAACACCATCAAACAAGACCGCAAATAGTAAAAACTTTGATAATAAATGTTTTTTTCTAAGAGATCATTAATCCTAAGTCACATGCTTATATCTGTCTGCTAATATTATTAAAATAGGAAAGAAGATACTAAGATACTATTGTTTACATTGTCAAAAAGTAAACTAAGCAGCAGTTACACAAAGAACTTTCTTTTTTTTTAATCTGGAAAAAGTTTTGAAGAAAATCTGGACACAGAGAGAAATTTCAATTAAACAAAACATCAAAAGCACAGCAAAAAAAAATTTGTAGACAAAATTGACAAAAATAATAAAGTACATTTTTACCAACAATTATTAACAAAAACAAAACAATGAATGCATCTCATTCATTCTACATTTTTTACAACTATCCAGGTCCTGAAAAGAAGTTGAGAGAAAACAACACAGAAAAGTTTGAGGGTAAGTGGAAAAAAATTCTTATCATAAAAATACTGTATTACTTGAAATAAACGCCCAGGTGTTTTAAATTAAATTATTATTATTATTAAATAATTTGAACACAATGTATTGGTGCGATCCATATATTTTGATACTTAGTTGAAATTTAAGACAAAAAGGATTGTATAGAAAGTTTCCCGTTTATAGCAAAATAAAATAAAAATAAAAATAGTAAGGCATTCTTGTTATTGTGTGCCTAAAACATCCGTCTCCCTCGAATCAGCCTTGTTTCAAATAAACATTCCCTAATATTTTCCTAAAAAAGAGGGGGGGGGGGCGTTTAAAAGAAGGGGGTGTTTGTTGAAGTAGTACGCTTAAATTTGATTTCTGTCAGCTTGACTATACTTTTAATGCTCTTTGGTTACCATACAGAAGCTGAAGCAAAACCCGTAGAAGCCAAACCCAAGAAAAAAGTTGATTATGCACGAAACTTTCCATTATCTGAAGAGAAGGGTAATGCTGCTTTTGTGAAGGTATAATACATACTTTTTTATCTATCAACATTGATTATAGGACTTGTATGATTCATCCTTAATTAAAAGTTTTTTTAGCCTCTAGGCTTCTCATTTGAGAGGATCGAGTTTTCTTTTGATTAACTCAATATTCAAATTTGGGGATTAATGATTATCGTTGTTGTTATTATCGCTATCCTTTTATTTAGATGTACTCAAAGATCACTGGTTTGAAATTAAATGATGTTGCTGAATTCACTTGTATACTCTCTGTTGATCCACATTTTGCTCAAAGTTCTATGGGGTAAGCTAACCCTTTGAAAGATTTTTTGTGAGAAGAAATCTTTGCGAATTTGGCTTCGCAAATATTTCTCCCACAATTAATTTCTTTCATTCAAATTTAAGTCAGAGATAAAAAAATTCTAAAAATGATCTAAAAGTCAACAATTAATTACACAAAAGGATCTAAAAATAAGCAGATACATTTTCTACTCAATAACAACACTACTGTTTCCTTCATTTTTGTCGCAAAATGCATGATTGAAAGAGTGGATTTTTATTTAATTTGAGAAACTTTATTTTGAACCCTGTCTAAGTATTAGATGATTCAGTTTGATTTCTTCTCTTTTTCAATTGCATAGTTAGCCTAATTATTACACCTAGTTGTAATAGATTTGAAAAATATCCCAAGACGAAACGTTGAAAAACTGGCCTTAAATTACATATTTCCTAAAACCTAAACTTTTCTTTCCAGTGATGAGATGGAGACGAATAAAGTCACTTGGCATGAATTCAATATGGAAGAAGACAGAGCACATTTTCCGCCTCCCTCACTTGTACCCAGACTTCACTGTTTATATTATAACAAATTGGAAGAATTAAATCCAAACGTCAGAAATAACCATTCAGATTATGGTAAGTAAGGATATTCATCAATAATTTCCCCAAAACATCCAAGGATATGTATCTAATATCTTAGGGAAAAGTGTATAAACTCACGTTTATACTCTGTAAGTACCGTCTTTTTTGCCGATAAATTTCCTGTAAAAGGTATCTGCAGAAAAGTGCTATTTTGGTCTGCTGCCCGGGTTTGGTCGTATTTAATGAATTTTGAATGTTTCATAGATCTCTGGTCTGTGTGTACAGATAAAACATACTCATAAACATTCTTTAATCTGTCATAATCATTCTGTACCAGAGTATGCCTCACTTTTGTCTTTTGTTAGTATACTCTGTGCAGATTGTCTGTTTTGCCGTAGACTGGGGTCGTTTATATGGCGTAATCTTATTCGATATACGGTAAGATTTATCAGCGAGTAGTTTGTATAAATATATATCTTTGTATTCTTGTAGTCAATAAATTTTTGCGTTCCTAAACTTCCTTACTTTATAATTATAGTCGTCGAGATGCTAGACTAGTTTTGCCGTAATTTTGCCGTGAACTAGTCTCTGCGGAGAAGTGTAGAACATTCATTTTTCTGCTACCGCCTCGATTTCCCACAAAAGAAGAAAATTCCGAATGGGAACCGACCATGGCCTTCTGATCTCCTCTGTCGTCTATCTTTATATTCACTTCAATGCAATGACTTAAATATTTAGGCCCCCATCTAAGTGTCGCTGTACGCTTGCCAGGCCTGTAGATTTAGAACGCCATGGAACCGACTCTTTATGGAAATTAAATGTTTTAATTTTCTGTAGATATTGGGTCTGTGTACAGGCAACTCATAATCTGATGTAGTATGCCTCAGAATAATATGAAACGTTCTTCGTTTCAGTTTAAAAGGTGTACAACATAAACATAAAAAACAACCAGATGTTTACAGAAGAAATTCAAAACACAAAATAAATTAAAACTTGCACCACCAAATCTGTGAAAACACAAATTATTAGTTTCCTTACATGACAAAATGATTCCAAATTTTCAACAATTCTTTAAGAAAAATCATCAAAAGGGTCATATTTTTTTTTCAAATCAAAATTATTTCTTTTTGATTTTTTCAGTCATGTGAAATTGTATGTTGACCAACTTTTTAACACATTTCCTATAAATAATAAATGTTAATTTTTTTCTTTTATTATGTCTGTAGAATTTTAGACTTTTTCATATTAGACTTGAGATGACTTTTTGAATTAATAATGGTTTGTGTCTACAAGCAAGATGCAAATGAAAAGGTTTTGTTTATGTGTCTTGTGCATCCTTATATGAAATAAAAATATGTATAGCAAAGCTGGATGAAGCACATTGGAATAGCCTTGTTCTTTCTCTGTACCATTTTTCAATTTTGACTTTCTGAAATTGCAAAGCCGTAAAATTTGGATTTCCTCTCATCCAATGATTTTGCTGGTGCAGATATCCTGAAAGATGAAAAAATGAAAAACATTGTTTTATTATTATAAGTCATGTCTTCTTTAAAGATTATAGGTAGCAATTTCTCATCTGAAATACCGCACTACACCGTGGGGTCCCTCACTTTCTCACTGACATTTTTAGATAACAAGCCGGTATGTCTGATTATTATGGAAAATAATTCAAGTCAAATAGGACAATATTTTTCAAAATATATTTACATCCGAATATAATGTTTAAAAGAAATCATGAAATGCTGTCAAATTCATAGCACACGCTGATAAGAATATATTTAATTTACAAGGAAACCCTTGACTATCTTAAGCAAATATTTTTTTGATGAAAAGCGTGAACATCATAGCAAGAGCTGTGCAGGGGTACTGTATGAAGACTTTTCCTGCTTCATTTTTCTGATGTAAACAGAAAACTCAAGGGTACAGAGATGGGTTTCTATTACGAACAGTTAAAACGATAGAAAAGACAAAGAAGCAATTCTCTGAGGAATTCTCTTTCGTTGTCCAGCTTCACTGTTACGCGTTTTTTTTATTAGAACAAAGTTTACAAGAACATCGAGCCTGAGATTTAGAGGAATCTTTGTCCAAAAACAATTAATGACTCACAATTTGAGCATGGGAATTTTCCTAATGAAAGCTTAGACCAAGGGAAGCATTTTAGGCATATATTTGAGGGTGGAAGGGGTAGGAAATTTGAGAAAATGTGGTACAAAGTTAAGAACATCCGAGCCTTAACCAAAATTTTGATGTTCTAATAAAAAAACGCGAAGGGTTTACTCTAAATAATATTTTCTTCTATGAGGAACACCTATCTATTGCAAAAACTTTTCCTGGGTAATAATTTTTTTTTTAGACATTGTCTGCAGTTTAGGATAATCAACGTAATTTTGCGTCAAAATTTACACTGGCCACAGAATGTAAGTCAAATTATTTCCAGAACCCTTTAAATATTTTTCAAAAATCTACATTATTTGGGCCACCCGTATTTTGTGGGCCAAGGACTGTAAAGTACATTCTTTAGACCTCATTGACCAATAAAAAACGTGAAGAAGATTTGTAATGACCTCATTGACCAATTCAATTTCTCGGAATGTCAAACGATCTAACCAATCGACTTTCAAAATGTGACCTTTATGATGCTTCTTGCTGAGCTATAATAAAAAAAACGAGAAAATATTTTGTAAATGTTTACAACACAAGAAGAAAAATATGGTTTATCATGGTATTAACTATGTATAGCGTAGCGTTTCGTACAAAGAGTAAAGCCAAACAAAAGCTAGAAAACAATTATTATAGTATATTATCCTTCTGGAAAAACAGACCTCCAGTAAAACAGCTTAAAGCCTATTGGCCGGTTTAAAAGACAGTCCGATAGCCGAGTGAAAAAACGTTTGCAGATTTTCAAACCAATCAATCAAAAACAATAATGCAGGTTACGTCAGTTGATTGTTTAGAGTTAGCAATATAATGTCTTCTTTAATTATCATAAAAGTGAAGACCAGAAAATTTGCAACACTTCACCAATAATTACAATGTATGTATTTTAAATCAAGAAACAGCAACTCGCATTTCTAAAACAGTTCAATGCATTTATTTTACGAGCTAATCAATGAATGTTTTTCTTTTGCACTGCTTATTTGGTATATAGTTTTTTAACCTGGCAAACTGACTTTAAAGCCACAGTGCCCATGGGTGTTGACAGTTATCAATCTCGATCTTCCAGAAAGTTTAGTTTAATACCTTTGCAAGTTTGCTCATCCCATTTGCACTTTTTTTAGTGAATTTTCCTGGCGTCCCTGCATCTCCATCCGCTACTTTACCAGGCCATACTCTCAAATCGTGGATACCTTGGCGTAAAATACTGGCGTAAAATAGATAATAGTACAAATAGTAAGATGTCCATCATTTTCTGTTCAATATTTACGAATCCAGACAGAAGGTTAAAATAACAATAAACCAATTTATAATTTCCTCTTAGGCCTGATCTCCACGCCACTCACCGAACGAATTACGCAATCTTTTTTCTGGCGAAAGCTCCTTAGAAAAGATTACGTCATTGTCGAGCGGACAGAAAAATAGAATGGCTTCATTTTTTTCTTACCCAATGGTGGGCTAGTATTATTGTACAGTCCACTCTATGAAAAGAGAGCGGCCTGTTGACTGACTATCATTCTAATTATTCTCGATTTCAACACCATTGTTCATGATAGAGAGATGTCAGGATGTGTAGTGATATCAAATAAAAAAGCTGCACTGTAATACTAATTCAAGTACCCTGAGAACAAACAAACTTTATTTAGCTTTTTTGAGTGTAGCAGGTGTTAGACTACACTCTGATTTGTATTATTACCATAGGTAAACCATTGCCACAAGTCAGGTGACCATGAAAGGACTCAATGCCACAGAGGCAATAATGCTACAAAAAATTCACTCTAATGTGAATAAATGGGATAGACGAAGTAAGTCCAATGAGTAGGAGAGGGAAAAGAGAAGTTTCAAAAATAAGGCTAATATAAAAAAGTCTGTTTAAAAATGAGTTTATTGAAGCAAGAAAAGAGAGTTTTATTCAACAAGTTGGGGAGTTTCAGGGGCGGAGAAAGTGAATTGTAATAGACCAAAAGATAGGAAAAACAGAAACTGTAATGAACAAACCCGTGTTTTCCAAATACGGAGACAGTCGTTGCACCAACTGGTCTTGTCTTTTTGGCATCATAGACATCCCATATTGTTATACCAATCTATAAAGAAATCAAATAAAGTGTTGGATCGATTCAGAAAGTTCTCCATTTTTCAGTCTAGATCGAAACTGTGTTTTGAGATCATTTTGTAAGTCTTTAATGCGCCTTTCCATCTTGACTTACTTTTCTTTGACTAACATAATAGTTGGAATTTAGGGAGTTGAACGCAGGTTATGTGATACTCAACTTTAATGACGAGAGGAACCTTACCTGAGCATTTCGAGGAAGGTCTTGATATTTAACTGGTAACTGGACCCATTCATTCCAACTAAAAATTAATTCAAAAATAGAGAGGTTTGTTCCATAGTAAAAGTGACATTACTGTCCCTGCAAAATAATTATTTACTCACTGCAGTCTAATCGACTTGGAAGTATTTTGAACATTGCAAAACGTCGGAAAAACTGATTTCGGAAGTCGATTAGACTGCACTGATAATGATTTCTTTTAACTGGATAATTGATTTCGTCTTGCCTTTGCAGTGTAAAGTTTGAATAAAAAGCTCTTGAAGGAAGCCTATCCCATTTTCAAATATTTTGTGATCATTTACCAAAATCCAAAGCATTTCAAGAATAGAGACTTACTTCCATCTGGTGGTGAAAGCTTTGTAAGCTGTTCTGACTGGCATAAACATAGGTTTGCAATCATGGTAAACAGTAACTGTAGCATACAAATCTGGACATGAACTATAAAAAGTAAAAACGACAACAAAGTAAAGGATCATTTTTCAATATGCAATTTTACTGTTGAAAGACAAGTGAAAAGAAACAATGAATTTTAGCTTTTTCTGTATGGCATAAATTTTAATTTTTACCATTTGGAAGCAATTGAGTAAAACCCAAATAGATTTCTTTGAACTTGATTTTGTCGTGAAGCTGCAATCTAGGGGTAAAGCGCTTATGAGAAGGTTGTAGGTTTAAGTCAAAATCAAAGCATCTTTAATCCGTCCCAGTGCTAGTCTGAGTCACAGAAGAACAAATTGTGAGATCTAAAGCTTTTATTGTCAAAAAATAAATAAATAAAAATGAAAATATACCTTTGGTAAAGACCGGAATATTTCAGTTGTGGATCATTCAATAATTCTTTATAGCTTTGAAGATTCCTCTTTCCTTCAAGATTTCCTCTAAAAAAGCAAAAGAAAGTACATTATTTTATATTACATTATGACTAGATATCAAAATAATTTGAGTTTGGAATATTGATGACTCAATATTTACTAAATGGAATTAAACAACAATGAGATGATGCGAAAGCATTTTTATTTCCCTTGGCTTAAAATTCCACAAAAATTTCATTGTATTAGTAATTAGCTTTCCTCTTGTTTTTATTCTAGCTTTTTAGTAAATTTTGTTCAATGCAGCAAAACAATAGACCAATATTACTCCCTTGAATTATGCAAATCGATCAGCCGCCACCTGAAAACTATTTTCCTATGCTAAGTCTATCAGAGAAAAATAAAATGGCGTAATTTAAAAAGTTTAAGACTTTGTTGGTATTGTCGAAAGTGCTAACCGTACTGGCTGAAATTTGGTATCTTTCAAGTCATTTGTAGGCCCAATTGTAAAATTTATTACTTAGAGAAAATTTTAGCATTCCTTAAAAAGCTAATCATTTTTTAAAGTGAGTTTTTTTAAGTATCAGGCTGAGGCAGCCTCTTTGACGCAAAGACTCTGCCCAAAAAGGGCCCAAAAATAAAGATTTTCAAAAAATAAAACATTTCCCTCAGGTATTCTACCCTTTTATGAGGCAAAACTCGCAAAAGTTTCTTTCTTTATAAAAGTATCGGTTATTTCAATTTCTGGTCAGTTTTAACTGACAACCAACTGTAATTTTGATCTCTACAGTCTAAACCTTTTCTTTGCGAGGGAAGCAAGCAGAAAACTTTTCAAGAAACTTAGAAAATTGAGTCTCAAGATGGCAAATATATTTTGTAAACTTTTCATCATTCATTAACTTCACATGTGGAAATTTAAGGAGGAAATTGGGCATATTTGAGAAAAAAGAGAAGACTTGAAAAGCAAAACCAAAAAGGAGGAGATTTGACGATATTTGAGGAGCTATGGGAACCTGCACCACTTCACTCACAATTTTAAAGGGATGGTTCGGTTAAAATTGAGTATTTTTAAACTTGTTTTTTTAATCATGAACGAACTAAGTGTCTCTTACTCCATTAAAAAACATATTTCATTTTGTGATATTGACCTCCATTGTTTACAGAAATTGTTTGCACTTTATGTATGTGGTGTTGTGGTTGCAAGTTTTCTATGTAACAGTTTTTTTTAGATGAGAAAAGCTGATTTGTACAGACGATTAAAAGTTTTTTTCATCAGAACCCAAAAAGAACCTTGAAGGTTTACTTTACCTGTTTTTAAACTACGACTTTGCTATTTGTGGCTCTTTTTGCCATAACATTTTCAGACCTATAATCTGCTTGAGTAAACATAATAATCTAATTTTCACTGCAATTGTGACATATGAAAGGGGTACGCTTTAAAATTCAAAGAAAGGGGGTTTTATAAGGTTGAGGACATTTTTGAACAACAATTGTATATATCTCTGTGTCTCTTTTGGAAAGGAGAATCCAATGAGATACCTCAGAAAAGAATTATTTTTTGACCAAACTATCCCATTAAGGCAGTATAGAGGTATATATAGAGGTGGAAAAAAATGAGAAAATTGGAACAAAACAGAACAAAATAGGTTAGAAGCTTTACAAGCTTTAGTATTGTATGGGTCAGTTAGTGAAGTGTGTTGAAATAATCTTTTAAATGCCCTTTATCCTTAAAAATTAATCTTTCTGCACAATCTTGCCTTTAGGAGCTAGACAGTGATGCTGCTCTGGACACAGTGTTGTAGTACGGTGGTGGCACAGCCGGATTTATAGGTTATTCCCACTGTACAGTGCTCATAACTTTCCATAAAAAGGTTCCCACATCAAGCCGTTGTAAACAAACCTTCTTCTACCTTTTACGTTTCAGAAAAACCTACATTAATGAATTAAAACCTCGCCCCCATAGCACACCAGCCCTTAATCTAAACCCCCTGTCTGATCTTATTTTAAGGAACGTGTTTTCCTGCGTTTCATCTGCGGTTTTTAAAAACCTGGGCTCCCTTTAAAATTAATTGCGCATTCTGATTGGACGAAAAATGAAATACAGGAAAACAAGCTGTGTCCTCACATTAACTTATAGAAAAATATTTTTGTTTTCTTGAATAAAGTGTTAAATTTGCAATTTTTGTTGTTCAAGAAGAAATTTTTGTCTTTTAAATTTAAGATTAAAGAACTAATACTTTAGCTCTGACTTTGCTTTATTCAGGGATTATTTTTAAAATAAAATGGGTTACCGAACATTTTACACAATTTAAAAGGTTTACTATTCTTTTAGATATGAGAAATGACATGTTTAGACATGGTTATTTTTTGTTTACTTCTTAGAACACTGGTGTCCTAATTAGGACATTCTGTATTTGAATTTGATAGTTTAGAGAAAAATCCACAAGCTGAAAGCTATTTCATTAGAAACTTAAAATTGACCAAGTGCAAAGAAATTATCAAAATCTGTTAGTGGGTTGACTTTAATATTTGCAATTTAATATTTAGAGGTTTCCATTATGAATCTTCCGTGATTTTGTATTAAAGGCCTGTCTACATTGTAATTATTCCGGCTTTTGTGAGATAGGCTTTCAATTGTTAATCATGAAAATAGAGATTCAAGTACATTCCATTGACAGAATTTTCTGAAAATCAGTATATGGCATCAATTTTTTGTGCTCTTTCATCTTTCCATATTGGTGGTGGTTTTGTTATGCAGAAATTTCTTGATTTTGAGATTTTAACCTGGTGTCTAATTTAGGACACCAAAATGTCCTATGCCCGCCGGGAATTGTTCAGGCCATGTTGTGGGTCGTGATGTGTGCAGGTTTCAAGTTTAAAGCATTAATTATAAGGTTTTACTATTCAACATCCATAGTATTATCTGTATTTTGAAGACCAGACAAAAGGTACCAAACAGTTTCACAATCAGTACCTTATCTGACAAAAAAATGTCGGACAAAAGTGGTAAAAATTTGCATTTTTTTGGACAAAAGTGACAGAAATATTTTTGACAAAAATTATGTCGGACGATAGGTACGTTGTTGAACTTTTACATAAACATTCACGGTAGTTTCCAGACAATGTCAATCAAACACAATAAAACAAAATATATCAATCGAAAAATCGAACACAATCGAATGATAGGGGTTTCGATTGCTGAACATAATCAAAGTCCAATCGAAATTTACCCAAAATTTTTAATTGATTTCGATTGTTTTGATTGATATTTTTGTTGGATTGTGTTCGATTGAGTTTAATTATGTTTGATATTGTTCTTTTAAAAAAAGACTGTATGTATTAGTCGATTTTTCATAACATAATAATATATCAGTCGAGTCAACTAGATAAAAAACACATCATTTTAATAGAGAACGCTAATGATTGAATGCTGCTCAAAACGCTAAATTTTTTACTCGATTATTACAAAATCATTCAAAATCATTAGCGCTCTTGTCACACAGCTTTTGAACAATCGAACCCA